>JBBPRS010000339.1:0-21970 GCA_038093155.1 Boletus huronensis
CAAATTTGAAAAGTGCGGCGACGACCACATAAACCGCGGTGGGAATAAATGTGTGGCAGATTTAACGCCATAATGGAGTTGTTCTCTAGCTACTACCCTAGCTATTTCTCAATTTCATGCAATAGACTTGGACATGCTGTTATTTTTTTCTTTCTGTGTGACATTACCACTCTACATCAACAAGCAAGGTTTCAGCCGACACAGGCGGCATTTCCCAAGTGACGTTACGATGGTTTAAATTTCACTCTCGAGTCGCTCCGCGGGCGTATCTGCCTGCATTAGACGGATCCGATCTGGTTACCAGTCTACTACCGCTCGATTTCGTATCTGGCATCGATGTCTCTTTCTACTGTCCTGCACAATGCCACGCACGATGAATTGGGTGGCAATGAAATAAAGTCTTTTTCGTTGCATGAAACTTATAACGAACTGGTGTCAACCCCAAGCATCGTGGCATACTATGATCTGGTACATACACGTCAACCGCTATACATTGAGCCAGGAATTGTCGGCATGCCTGGGAACGATATGATTCAAACGACGTTCTCTGTCGTAGATCCATGCATACACCGTGCCCTGGGAACGGGGCGTTTCACGGACCTAGTTCACAGGAATGGTCCCCTGTTCAGGCGCAGCCAGCGGTCTGCGTAACCTTCTACACTAGATGTAGTCATCTGTGCCTGGCATTGCCATCGTGATCCATCGTGATATTACCTGACATCTCCGATCAACTTATCACTGAACGCGAATGGATCGCCTCGAAACAGCAACGGACTTGAACCGTTCTGCGTATAGCTGTTGGACCAACGAAGGAAAGCTAGCTTTCAGTGACACCGACCATCAAGCGCCTTGGACTACGCCGCCATATGGATCCCTTCGTGAATGACCGCCGTCGGTGTGATGTGTCGGATGGACGACGCGATTGCGAGCAGTGTCAAGTAGATCGGCCCTTTTCTCTGAAGGCGCAGCAGTCGCACAGCATTGGGATCGTCCCAGGCCGCCTGGATACCGGGATCACAAAACGCTGGCGTTATGGTCACCTCCTACTTGGGGAGTAAGACTAATAAGTTGGAACGATGATCCAGTCAAGTCCAAACGCTTTCCAGACGGGGTAAAGTGGCATGTCAAATGTCCATGTTGACGAACTCCGAGTTTACCGCATTTTCGCCATGAAAGCTGGCAGAACGCTGTTCTTAATCGTACGCGATGAGTGTGCTGGTATTTGTTCGGTGACAAAGGTACACATCTAATCTAGCAGGATAGATCGGCGGGACTCAGATCTAAAATACTTTTGCCATGTTACGAGCCGAACCGAACGCCTAGTACTCGTCCGCGGTGTGTATGAGTTGATCTTTCGGCAAGGTGACAGCGAAAACACTTGCTGCCTACGGTTGTCAGGAGAGTGCATTATGAATTCCCCGTTCTGGAAATGACCAGGTTGCCGCGCCTCGGCAGATCATCGATTATCACTACCCCTTCAAGCAGCCTGGGGAAAGGCTTAGTAGTCCTCTTCACGTGCCGCTGTGATACCCTGGTCTTAGCCGGGAGTAGTAGGGGAGCGTATGTGTAAGCAGATGTGAGAGTATGAGACATGCGACGCGCTCGACAGCGGAAATCCGCACTGATGGGACTTGTAAGTCCCGGATCAGTGAGGTCCTTGACAGCAAGCTCGGACCCTGGCATTGGGTCTCAGAGTCATATTTCGGATCCCTGGTATTAGTAAAAGTTCGCTGTCCTCGTCGGCTCGTCATCGATAGCGACCACGTGATTATGTTAGCCGAGTGACAGCCTGACGAAGGCCGACTTCAAAGTTCACGGTTAAGATCCACTGCATCATTTTTATCCTAAAATTCGCAAATACATGTATACCACGAGAACTAGGATGCGTAAGAATAAAATGTTGAAAATGTTGTGTATTTAGTGGAGTATCGAAAAGTGGATAGGTCGGTTCGGACGGTGATAGTGGGCGAACCTACCGGAGCGCGGGAACGATCGACGAAGCCATCGCTACTGCTATTTGTGTAACATGGGAGGTCCGAGGACTAGTCTAAATCCCATCAACTCCGTGGGCTCGATTAGCCACCTTTGTTTCCATTGCATTTCTTTTCAATGAACGTTGTTAGGTAGGTAAATGGTCCGTTCACTGATCGGGGGCTCAGATTCAGTTGACAACCAACGGTGAGGTTTAGGGCAGATGGTTGTACCGGCCCGCATCAATGCAGGACAACAGTTCCGAACTTCCGCCACTGCCATATTCTGGATCTCCATCCCCAGTGGGCGACTTCGGCCCAATGACTGGTCGCTACAGTGGATCCACCCAGGTTACTGCTGTAAGCGTATGTCTTGCATACATCCTGTTGGTCCATCCTCGTTGTTGATAAGTAAACCATCTGGCATTCTCAAGAGATTCGCATGGATGAATACCCGATCACTCCTCGCGCTCCTGACGTTTGTCATCACTGTGGTCTGCATGACCACAATGCCGGTCATTTATTGAAAGATCCTGTGGACCCTTAAGTCCGGGGACGGATCCGCGAAGACCGGAGCAAGGAGTTATTTGAACATGAGAAACAGGTGGCCGGGAGGGAGATTGTGAAGGCAAGATTGGCGTGGGAGGAAGAATGGCATGGAGCACTGCTTCACGGATGGGAACAAGAACGTCTTCAGGATGAATGGGAGTTGAAAGCGCGTGCACAACGTGGGGGGGGGGCGCAAGCGACTTGGGGTCATGGGACGAGGAAGTGCTTGCCCTATTTTCGCACGTCTTTGGCATCCGTACGACCCTATGAAATTATAATGGTGTGGCTTCGCATGCTTCAATCGCACAGATGCTTTGCATTCTGTATAACAATGATGACATCTGATGCTTTGGACTTGTTCAGTGGTTGATGCGAGGGTGATATCATCTATGTCTTCACCTACCTCAGAGTCTGCTCTTCTTCTCCCGTAAGCAGGCGAGGAACGGTGTCACTCCGATCCAACCGGCGACCACAACCACTTTCGAGTCCCAGCATGTGTGGATGACCCCGCGGACGATCCTTCAAGAACACGCGTCTGTGTCCATCGTAAAGTCACCTACCAACAAGCAGTGGTACACTGAGCTATAAGGGCGCGCGCGTCCTCGAGGGGCTCTGGGCAAGATCGTGAAGAGTGCGCTGTTCGCCATTCCTCTGAGCTTATATCGTATCTGGGTGTCAACGAAACAGGACCGGTATCGGCACCTACGTTCGTGTCTTCAGCGGATGAACCAGCTCGCCTACTCGATATGTCTCGACCTGTCTCCCGACGAGCGACTGCGCGAGGAAGTCATATCGTTCACTCGCACTTACGCTTTTCCCGTGGACGTACTATGACGCTGGGGAAGATGGAGAACGATTCCCGTCGCATGATGCATCTAGGTATGGATCACTGTGTTGGTAAACCTGGCTTTGCGCGCGTCCGACCTAGTGATGGTTGGACGCTCGTGATTCCAGACTGGTCCATTAGCATGACTGCTTCAGATGTCTTGAACCAAAAGTCGCACTTCGTCCAAGGTAATCGGTTACTGACGTCCCTCGGAAACACCGAGGCTACCCCGCTAGCTGGGTTCATGTTCATATCCATATCCTCTATCTCAATGGCGACGCATGTAACCTGGTAGGACACGCTGCGCAGCGTCGAGTTATTCACAGCAAGGACACCATCAACACGAGATGCAAGAGATCAGGATGATTCTGAATACTGACCGAGTTCATGTTGCTTCTCACCGCTGAGGTATGCTGTTTTGTGCCACAAGTTGCATCTGTCTGGGAATACCTTGAGTGCATGCGCCAAGATTGGACGCTCGGGTCATGACGGGCATGTGCATGAGTGCCCGACTGTGAACGCGGATGGGTAAGGAGCTCGACAAAGGGGTATTTGACCTGGGAGGAAAGATGTGGAATATCTCTGAATGTACCATTACTTCCGGATATCATGGACCACGCGGGGCCGAATGCTGGTCAATACTAGTCTGCAGTATACTGAGATGACAATTCGTCAAGGAAGATGAGAAGCTGGAATGTCGATGGGCGCTCAATTGCTCTATTTAGCCATGACTTCCGGTATCATGCGAGTCTAGACCGCACAGCAACCTCACTAACTCCCACCGCGTCGTGAGCTCGCTGAACCACCTCAAATTTTCCCCAACGTCTTTTCTCAATCACATCGATAGGTAGGTAAATGATCCGTTCACTGACGACGCTCGGATTCGGCTGACAAACCAACGTCGAAGTCCGGGCAAGATCTGAATTAAGATCAACGTTCATGGTGAGATCTAGTTCAAGCGCCAACTATGGCGCGACCAAGTAAGTGTTCATTCAGTGGCCTGGACAGAGATGTATCAACGCATGACAACAGTTCTGCGCACCCGCCGCCACCGTATTCTGGATTTGCACCCCCGAGTGGGCGACCTCACTGGCAGCACAATGACTGGTCGCCAGTGGACCCACCGAGGTCATCGTGGTAAGCACGTGTCTTGCATACATATCGCTGTTTCGTCCCTCGTTGAGGCTTTCTCAGCAAACCATTTAGCAGCATCAAGAGATTCGCATGGATGAACACCCGGTCGCTCGTCGCGCTCGTGACGTTTGTGATCACTGTAGGCCTCTGCATGACCACGATGCCGGTCACTTATTGTAACGATCCTGCGGACCCTCAAGTTCGGGAACGGATCCGCGAAGAATGGAGCAAGGAGTTAGTTGAGCACGAGAAACAGATGGCCGAGCGGCATGCAGCACTGCTTCGCGAATGGGATCAAGAACGTATTCATCATGAATGGGAGTTGAAAGAGCGCGCGCGACGTGAGGAAGAGAGACGGGAAGAAGAACGTCAGAGACTTCATATGTTTTGGAGCCATGTCGAAGCGCATACATGCACCACGTATGCGACAAGGGAGTATACCGCACAGCTCATGAACCTGCCTATAACTTGGACACATCGGTTGGATGCATGCAAGGCCACACCGCTTGAAATTCATGGGATCTCATATCTACCAACGACCTGCGAAGATAGGGTAGGTGATTCCTCCATTAGGATGTTCAGGAGACTGAGGTCGTATTAGGGCCCAGGCGTTGTGACAGGTCGATGGGAAATCAACCAGCTAGAACCAGATTGCACAACATTCTGGGATTCACAAAACGACAAGGTAGGCCCTCCCTTCCATAAGCTGTCGCACGTAGAGCTAAAAAAACATTCCAGGGTTGCACTTCGTCAGGGTCCGGGAAGAAGGTAAGACCCGATTTCCTAGAGACAGCATATCAGGGCTGACCACTCCATCAGTATATCACGCGCAAACTGGAAAATCTTCCCGAGAAAAGCGACTGGCGAGAATTCTGTGCCACAACGCCGGCTTATTTCGACCATATGCAATTCCCAGGTGCACAGGAATGCTTTACGACAGTACGTGTGTTCTAGGAAGCTGTGAACTTGACTGACCTGTCCCACGTGCCCTTATAGATTTGGGGCGTGTATGGTCAATGGGAAATAGACGACAGAAACTGCTAAATACGCCTTGGACCACCCTTTTATCCACAATACCGTGTCTGCTTGAAAACCTTGGTTCTTGATCTTTGTATAGTGTATGCTTTTGAACTGCTTTCTCTGGACTCTTATTTGTACACACATATTGTACATTTTGTATAGCAACTTATGACTGACTCGATCAGTTGGGCATGAAAAGCCTGAGTAAGTGTTCGGATGTCCAATGCGTGCAACGTATCCCTTTTGAAGTCAATCCGCATGCTGCATCACCTCGACGGCAAGCACCGTCCGACCCGCTGTATGAGTCACGATGAAGATGAAGAGGTGAGCGACCAAGAAAAAACATCAACTGATAGAGTCCCTTGATGTCCTTCAAGTTCTTGAAGGTGATCGTCCATACGTTCCAAGGCGCAAACGACGAGCGGAAGCGACACATCAGGCTCGCGTGTGGACAGTACGAGAGTGATATGCCAATCCGCATCTCCGCCTCCGCCTCTACCAAAGTTGTTCTTCTTCTCTCACAAACCAACCAACATGGCGAGGAACGGCGTCACCCCGATCCCACCGGCGACCCACGACCACTTTCGAGTCCCAACGCGTGTGGATGGCTGCGTATTATTCTCCATGCCTGGCACAACGTGCCTCTGCGTCCGTGGGCAACGTAAATTCACCTGCGATACCAACGAGGGGTACGCTGAGCTGCAGGGGCCGTGCGTCCTCGAGGTGCTCAGGGCGAAACTCGCCCAGCTGGCGTGCGATTGTAAAGAGCGCGCTGATCACTACCCCTCCTGGCTTGTATCGTATCGTGAACGTCAACGACACAGGACCGGCATCCGAGGGCACCTGCTTCCGTGCTTTCAAAAGAGGAACCAGTCCACCGGACACCATCCACGTGTGTATCTGGTCGTCGTCGACGCTCGCCGAGTTCGCAGGGGCCATATGCTGATGCGGTAATGCGCCGACGATGGATTTGAAATCCAGTATGGCTGCTTGACCGTGACATGCGTCAACGACTCGAACGTGAACGTCGCGCATATGTTGTGTGTGGCATGCACCTCGATGCATGCGAGGATATCGTCGATAATGTACATCGAGGTGATTTCTTCTGCAAGAAGTCGGACGAGTGGGGAATAAGGACTACGCACCGTACGCAGGACTCGTGGCCAAACCAGCGAATCTTCTTGTCTGCTTCCTTTCCAAGACATCGTTGTTCTGCTAGGCAACGATCACGCTTTCACAGTGCACAGACACCTTCATGTACGTCTTAAGCTTGATCCTCGAATAAGGAAGCGAACTGTCGACAATTTCGCAAATGAGACCTGGACGTGGACCAGTCCAGGAATCTGCTACAAAGTCCAAATTCCGCGCGTCTAATGACCTCACTAACTCCCACCACCTCATTTTTCAAACATCTTCTTTCGATCACATCGATAAGTAGGTAAACGATTCGTTCACCGACGACGGCTCAGATTCGGCTGACAAACCAACGTCGAAGTTCTGGACGAGATCTGAATTAACATCAACATTCATGGTGAGATTTAATTCGAGCGCCAACTATGGCGCGACCAAGTAAGTGTCCATTCAATGGCCTGGACAGATATATCAACGCTTGACAACAGTTCTGCGCATCCGCCGCCGCCGTATTCTGGATTTACACCCCCAAGTGGGCCACCTCAGCGCAGCGACTGGTCGCCGGTGGATCCACCGAGGTCGCCATTGTAAGCACGTGTCTTGCATACGCATCACTGTTTCATTCCCCGTTCAGGCATTTCTCAGCGAACCATCTAGCAGCATCAAGAGATCTGCATGGATGAACACCCGGTCATTCGTCGCGCTCGTGACGTTTGTGATCACTGTAGGCCTCTGCATGACCACGATGCCGGTCACTTATTGTAACGATCCTGCGGACCCCCAAGTTCGGGAACGGATCCACGAAGAATGGAGCAAGGAGTTCGTTGAGCACGAGAAACATGTGGCCGAGAGGGAGGTTGTGAAGGCGCGATGGGCATGGGAAGACGAGCGGCATGGAGCACTGCTTCGCGAATGGGATCAAGAACGTGTTCATCATGAATGGGAGTTGAAAGAGCGTGCGCGACGTGAGGAAGATGAACGCAAGCAACTTGATTTGTTTTGGGGTCATGTGGAGGCACATCAGTGCAAAACTTATGGGACGAGGGAATATACTGCGGTTCTGATGAATCTGCCGATGAATTGGGGACGGCGTGTAGAGGCGTGCAAAGCTACAAAGCTCGAGATTCACGGGATCGCGCAAATGCCCACGAGCTGTGAAGATAGGGTATGTGGTATTCATGGAAGATGTAGGGATGATTGACGTTGTTAGGGTCATGGCGTTGTCATCGGTCGATGGGAGATCGATCAGTATGAACCGGATTGCAACACCTTCTGGAACTGGTACAAGGACAAGGAAAGCCCTCTTTCGCCCCATCAACTCGGTGTCATACCAGCATACTGACAATCATAACAGGGCTGCACGTCGCATGGATCAGGAAAGAGGGTAAGAACCGTGTAACAAACATTGTTTCTTTTGACCAATCCGGCATCAGCGCATCGAACACTACCTAGAGAACCTTCCAAGGGGAGGCGACTGGCGAGAATTCTGTGCCACGACGCCGGCTCGTTTCCATGGCATGGAGTTTGCCGGTGCTCAAGAATGTTTCCAATACGTGCGTGCAATCTAGCCCATCTTTGACCACCACTCATGGTCTATTGTACTCACAGAACTTGGGGACGTATGGTCACTGGGAGATTGACGATATTAAATGCTGAAGCATCTCTCCGTATCGATGCGTGTTACTCACGCCTTTATGGCTTGACAATATATGAACAGTTCGCACGTACACGATGGTTTATCGTTGTACAAGACCGACCTTGCATTCCATGACATTGTGTCATTCGAATCCATGGTTAACCCTCATTGATCATGGTAAACGGTCATGGATCGCATCAAACTGCTACTCAGTGATCTGTGTTGGGGTTTACTACGTCGCTGCAAGCCTCTTAAACACTTGGCATTTCTTACTGACCTTTTTTTCGACATGCTTCGTGCTTGGCTGGTTCCAGAGGGCTGCCCTCAAGCATTCCTTTGACAGCAACCTCCACTATACAGTGCACTCCCAGTGAAAAGCCGTCCGGTTGTCAATGTTTTCCTCTTGACTTTCGGATGTGCTTTTCAGTGTTGGTACGCTCGTCGTGGTGTACTATCTTCTTCGGCCGATCGCATATACGCAGGACTAGGAAAACGGACTGTAGCAGCAAGGTTGCATTCGAGCTGTTTGAGTGCCTAGGAAGGCAGATATGACACGGAAAATATATCTATATTGATTGATTGATTGATTGATTGATTGATTCACGTAGACGTTTGATGTTCAAGCACTCATGGTCGCAGGGTCCTCGGGAAACGAGCGCAGCTGTCGACTACAACTCTGGTACATAGCTCGTTACAGTTGACATATTTTGTCAAGCTCCCCACGATATCCCTGCGTCGGTCGCTTACCTCCAGCTTATTGATTTCCGTGCGCTGAGTGTTCTTGCTGGCCTTCCTTTTTTGACCTGCCTCGTGCCGCTATCGAACTCTTCGAAAGACTGCCCTTAAGTTGTGTGCGACTTTCATAGCAACTTTCGCCTCAAAGTACGCCCCCGGTGAAGAGCCACATCCAACGCTCTCGGATCGTGGCGGTTGCTTTTCAGTGCGGGTGTACGTGCGCGTCGTACGACTTCGATCGACACACCGCACGTACTGGACGCATTTCAAGTACTATAGTTTAAATGTCTGAGTAATGCTTTTTTTTTCTATTGTCGCAGTTCGCTCGGTGTGACAGTGCTCCTTCTGCACGTGCAGACATAGGGATGGAGACGGGAATGCGCGAGACTCGGAAGGTAGCTCTGGGGGTCCATTGGTCGTCTATGGGTACGTGCTCCTTTTGAACGATTCCCCGAGTGAGTATCTCGCCCAATTCACTATTCACCATTCGTATCAGGCCGTCATCCGAAGAAAGTACCCCGTTGCTGCCCGGGAGAACACGGCGCAAGATATCCCAAGCTGGATTCAAGTTCATCATATGTGGCATACTCGCCTTAATGGCCTTCCTCTTCGTCAGTGGCAATTTATACATGCACTTTACGAACTGTCCCATCTATCCGCGGACTATGAACGCCGTTCGTCGCGGTTGGGAGAAAGAAGTGGCGCAACACGACGTCCTGCGAGAAGAATGGCGGCTTGAGAAACAGGAACATGTCACCATCGAGGAAGAGTGGAAGCTTCAGACGGAATGGCATGAAAGGGACGTGGCGCGTCGGATTCGGGAGGAAGACGAGCGTCAAGAACGGGTGAGGCAGGAATGGGCTCGAGAGTTCGAGAGGCATGCACGCGAGGTCAAAGAATACGAGAAGGCGGTTAAAAATAGGGTACGTGAAGAGCAAGAACGTCAAGAACGGGTCAGGCAGGAATGGGCTCAAGAATTCAAGAGGCATGCGCGCGAGGCCGAAGAATACGAGAAGGCAGTTGAAAATAGGGTGCGCGAAGAGCAAGAACGTCAAGAGAGGGTCCGGAAGGAGTGGGCTCGGGAGGTAGAGGAACATAGGCACCAGTGCGGGGAGATGGAGCGCCGGGAAAATCAACGCCAAGAAAGCGAGCGACAGAAGTGGCGGCGTGAAGTGGAGGAGCATAGGCGCGAGTGCGAGGAGATGGAGCACCAAGAGAATCAGCGCCGAGAAGACGAGCGACAGGAGTGGCAGCGTGAAGTGGAGGAGCATAGGCACAAGTGCGAGGAGATGGAGCGCCGCGAAAATCAACGCCGAGAAAACGAGCGACAGAAATGGCGGCGTGAAGTGGAGGATCACGATCGGATCGAGGAGGAGCGGAGGAAACGCGAGGAAGAAGAACGCCAGAAACTCAACATGTTTTGGGGTGGTATCGAGGCGCATAGATGCACCACATACGCAACCAGAGAGTACACTGCACAGCTCATGAACCTACCCGCAACCTGGGAGCATCGAGTGGAGGCGTGCAAGGCTACACCACTTGAAGTCCACGGCATTTCGTATCTGCCAAAGAGTTGTGAGGATAAGGTAGGCGATGTTAACTAGAGGACACTCTCGAGATTGACGTCGTGTTAGGGTCCTGGTTCTGTCATCGGAAGATGGGAAATTGATCAGCATGAACCGGATTGTGCGCCATTCTGGATTTGGTACAAGGATAAGGAAAGTCCATTCCAGACCTATGGATTCGATGTTACGCCAAGCTGACGGTCATTCCAGGGTTGCACGTCTCCGGGATCGGGAAAGCGGGTAAGATACGAATCTCGATAACATTGCACTTTTTTTTTGATCTCGCCACCTCACAGCACATCGAACACTACCTAGAAAATATTCCACAGGGGAGCGACTGGCGAGAATTCTGTGCCACGACGCCAGCTCGTTTCCATGGGATGGAGTTCTCTGGTGCCCAGGAATGTTTCCAACGTGTACGTTGCTGACTGGAAATGTCTGGACAACACTAAACGATTTGTGTCCTTGCAGAATTCGGGAGCCTTTGGCTACTGGCAGATCGATGACACAAACTGTCAGTGAAAGTGATTTCTAGGTTTATCGTCCGTATGTTCTCAGTAAGATTTGAACGCACATATGTACAATTGCAAGTGGTACTTGTTTGTACAATATCGATATTTAGTTCCTTCATCTTGTTTTCTTAGACATCAGCCCAATCCCAATTTCGCACGGGATTTTCTCAGAAACCAACTCCATTGTGGACAAAATGATGTTCTCGTCGTACGCGTTTTGTTGTCGCGCGCTTCGTCTTTTTGTTCTTTTGAATTTTTGACGACGCTGCGATTTTCCTGAGATATTGACTTTCCTTTTTTGACCCGCCTCGTGCTTACTTTCGAGGCGGATTTAAGTCGTGGTTTCTCGGGTGCCTTGTACAGCAACCTTGGTGTTGAACCGCGACAGAAGGGATCTCGTCCCTGTGATTGTACCCCCAGTCCAGGTACTACTAGGATATAGTGTTGGCGACCATGGTGAAAAGGTTCAAAGGGTGAGTCCTCCTGTCGCACCTCGCCTGATACGAAGGCACATCATATTCCCAGCAACGCATATGGTGCCCATCCGACGCATCCATCTGCTGGTGGTAGCGTCCCATCCAGAACGTCCGTGATTCTATATCAGTGCGTCGTTCGTGTGTTTTCTCTCCACTGGTAGTCAACCTCATTCGTTCAATGATCCAGCCGTTCATCTGAGGCTTCCCCATTGCTCCCGGGGAAAGCGAGGCGTGGACGGATGTCTACGTCTCTTTCGCTCCAAGTCGGAGGCTTAATCCTCGCACTGTTCGTCTTCTTATTCATGGCTGTTAGCACATGTATGCATTTCGTGCTTTGTCCGCCGGACCCATCCACGAGGGACGCCATTCGTCTGGACTGGGAAAGAGAAGGAGCTCAGCACGCTGTCCTAGAGTACGAATGGCAACGCAAGAACCAAGAACAAAATGAAATCGAGCAAGATTGGGAACGTGACACCGAACGACACGAGAGCGAGGTGGCGCGTCGCAGGAAAGAGTGGGAGGAGATGGAGCGCCGCGAAAATCAACACCGAGAAGTCGAGCGGCAGAAGTGGCGGCGTGAAGTGGAGGATCACGATCGGATCGAGGAGGAGCGCAAGAAACGTGAGGAAGAAGAACGCCAGAAACTCAACATGTTTTGGGGTGGTATCGAGGCGCATAGATGCACCACATACGCAACCAGAGAGTACACTGCACGACTCATGAACCTACCCGCAACCTGGAGGCATCGAGTGGAGGCGTGCAAGGCTACACCACTTGAAGTCCACGGCATTTCGTATCTGCCAAAGAGTTGTGAGGATAAGGTAGGCGATGTTAGCTAGAGGACACTCTCGAGATTGACGTCGTGTTAGGGTCCTGGTTTTGTCATTGGAAGATGGGAGATTAATCAGCATGAACCAGATTGTGCGACATTCTGGATTTGGTACCAGGATAAGGAAAGTCCATTCCACCTATGGATTTGATGTTACGCCAAGCTGACGGTCACTCCAGGGTTGCACGTCTCCGGGGTCGGGAAAGCGGGTAAGATACGAATCTCGATAACATTGCACTTTTTTTTTTGATCTCGCCACCCTATAGCGCATCGAACAATACCTGGAAAATCTTCCACAGGGGAGCGACTGGCGAGAATTCTGTGCCACGACGCCAGCTTACTTCCGTGGATTGGAGTTCTCTGGTGCCGAGGAATGCTTCCAACGTGTATGTCGCTGACTGGAAATGTCTGGAAAACACTAAACGGTTCGTGTGTACTCGCAGAACGCGGGAGCCTTTGGCTACTGGCAGATCGATGACAACAACTGCCAGTGAAAGTGATTTCTAGGTTTATCGTCCGTATGTTCCTCACTCAGTAAGACCCGGATTTGAATGTGCACATGTACAAGTGACGTTTGTTTGTACGATATCGATCCTTGGTTGCTTTATTTTGTTTTCTTAGATGGACTGGTGGTCGTCTAAATCAATTTGAGGTTAGTATCAGCCCAGTTTCGTAGTCTGGTGACCAGCCCGTCCCCGTCTAAAAGAGGCAAGCGCGAGGCAACGGCAGCCATTTCGAACGCACGGTACCGCCAATTCGCCACAAAAGGTGGTTTGACTCTGTCGACGTGGAACCCGCGCCAGCGACTTCACCGAAACGTTCCACGGTTATGGCTCCAGATGTAAACGTGCTTCAATCTACGCCGGGCAACCTATGCCCTTCTGCGGCAAGCAGTTATCCTGGACTTTCTGAAGCTAGGTCCGTACGTCTACTACCGTTGCGACGAAAGATTGCCTAACGTCATACAAACCAAGCGTTGAGTACCTCAAACCGTGGGTCAGGAGAGACCTCAGCAAAGCAAAGCATTGCGATGACTCAGACCTGCTGCTCGAGTATCTTTTGCGGCTTGCTTCAAAGGATCCAGATTCCCTTCCTCCGTTGAGCGAGAAAACCCTAGTGAATAGATGCCTCAACGCAGTTCTGCCTATTTGCAACGGACAAGTTGATCAGCGTAAAACTGATGAAATCAAAGATGCTCTCAAGACATAGTAAGTATTTATTACGAGGTACCTCCCTGGCTAACATCTCGCATCAGCACCGAGGCAGGATGTGAGGAGGCGATGTACAACCCCTTCGTTGCCGCGTCTATGCTCGCACTCGAGAGTCTCCGTAATCTGAAGGTCGATGGCATGCGAGATCCTGTTGCAGAGGGAGACATCGCCTTTCAGCGAAACGATTGGAAAACCATCACTCAAGATCACGGCTCGGTGAAATCAGTCAGCAAACCCGATGTCGTCGTTATTCCTTCTAAGAGGCGATCCGACCGCTCTGAAGAACCTACAGATGATAGCACCCACGCGAGCAACCGACCGAACGGAACCAATGAGAGCAAGCCTAGGATCCGCTGGGAAGATGTGCTTAGTATAGTCGAGTTCAAGCGCCGTGGAAAGATGAAGTGTCCTCCTTCGGAGTACAATGTCTCATCTGCCGCCGACACGGCAGGTCTTACAACGGACATCCCTTTCTCCAGCCAATCGACGTCGACAAAACAAATGCCATGTAAGTAGCGGCAATGCAATCCTCGGAATCAACTAGGTGACATAAATCAGGTGGCAACTCAAGTCGAGTTCAAGTACGCTCCAGTTCAAAACGTCAGTCGGAGGGTGATGCAACGCAAGGGTCTTCCAAGCGCATTAGGCGTGGAAATCCATCCGGATCAATGCCACCTGCCGAAACAACGCAACCTAACGTGGAGACGCCCGCAAAAGTTCAAACAGCACGCTATGGTGCTCAAATGTTGTCCGTCAGCGCCGTGGTCAACTACGTAGTGAATTTTACGGTTTGCAGTGAGTATTTTCTCTACGGGCGACGATATCATGCCTAATGTCTTAGATGACTATATTTCGACCACGATCTTCGACCATCAAGGGATCCTCCATGTTAGGGGATTCAATTTCGTGCAAGATCTCCCTCGCTTTATGGTGTTGCTATACGCACTCCAGCGGTTCGACTTGGACAGCTGGGGTCGGGTGAAGGGTTCAAAGTCTCTGAAAGCGGAAAGGAGATGGAGGTCATCCTCCCTGACAAAAATGACAACCCGACCAAATTGGGGTTGATGAAGAAGGACAGCGTACCCCGAATTGCGCTCAGCGGAGTGGGACGGAGATTGTGGACGTGGTCTCTCCAGATCTCGAGAAGCTGGATAATAGTCTGGCGGAAGATGGCATTGTGGCGAAACGTTATTGGGGAGAGGAGACACGGCACAGCGAGGCAGCCATTTTGGACATCGTTGAAAAAATAGCAGCAGTCAACGATGACGTCAAGGGACATGTGCCGATGCTGCTCTTGTCCCACAAGTTTGATGTTTCGACGTCCAACATCAGGAAGGCGCTTGGGGTCGAGGATGCTGAGAAAGGCAGCCGCACGCTCTATCTCCTCGTATTCCGTAAGCTTCAGCCAATTTGCACTCTCTTGCCTAAACCCAAGGAACTGGTTGACGTATGGAGCCAATGTGTCTTGTGTGCGTCTCTTACTCTATCTCCGCACCGTCGTATAGTCCTGAAAGTTGGTCTGCTCTAGGTCACTACGGACTTTGGAAGGGAGAAGTTCATCATCGCGATATCAGCGCTGCAAACCTGATGTACTATCGGGTAGATGGCAAGGCGGTGGGCGTGTTGAACGACTTCGACCTCGCAACTTTGGCGGGCACAGGGCGCGAGTTCGGCAACGAGCGGACCGGAACCATGCCATTCATGGCGATCGAGCTCCTGCGAGACAGTGGCCAGAATGGCTTTGTCGCCCATAAGTATCGTCATGATGTTGAATCATTTATCTGGGTATTCACTTGGGTTTGCTGCCAGTGCAACCCTGATGGCACCCTTCGCAAAGGATTCTTGGATGAATGGGGCAAACGTGATGCAAACAATTGCGCCAAGGAAAAATCAAGTTTTCTGATGTCATTGGCGTCCTGGTATTGACACGGATCTCTGGAGTTTCGTTACGACTCTCCTCCGTTCTCTTCGAATCAAACATACTCTTCTCGACGACACGTGTACAAGCTTCCAACTCGCTTGTTCACAGCTCGACCACATGCAAGTCGATGAACAAGCTGCCGCTAACCTCCAGAAGACAATCGCGGAGCCCGAAGCCAAGCTGGATGGGCAAACTGATGATGATGTGTTTAGGGAATTTGCGGAATGGATCTGTTTGCATGACATTGAGGGTAAGGTGGAACGGGCGGAGAAGGGCATCTCCGCTAGGCGTGGAAAGCCGGACGTTCGCACTTCGTCATGCATCTGACAATTTATAATAGCATTATGGACGGAACGTACTTTAAATCACTGCTTATGAATGTCCTTCACTTTCTACTAGATGAAGGCCGGACTCCGTCTGCAGGAATATAGTTTACTGTTGATTTGGAGGTGTGAGCGACAGATATAATTGAAAGATCTTTTTCGTTGTGATATAAATACCGAACGGACCGATGGGTCATGGCACATATCATGATGACCTCGGTCTATACATAATTCTTGGGAACGACTGTCCTGCGGACTCCTGCCTGAGAATCGCCAAGTTATTTATTCCACGCATTCATTCTTTTCACAAGCGCCTTTTGAGTTGATACTACATCGAGATGGGTCCCATTAACGGATGGCACAAAGGCGAACATGCCATTCAAGACAAGATGGGCTACAGTGGAGTCATGTCCCAGGCGTGGACATGGATCGAACCCGAAATGCCTGAGGTGCACCAAGCACTATACACCCGCCTGCCGTTCATCCCCGTCACCACGATCGACGACAGACATCGTCCTTGGTCGTGCATCCTCGCAGGTCCCGGCGGTCATCCTGGGTTTGCGACCAGTCGACATATGGGCGAGCTCACGTTGAACGCACATGTGTGGGAGGGGGATCCGTTCCCTCAGAACGTCGCGATGTCGAGAGGGAGCTCCACGCTGATCGCAGGGATCGGCGTCGATTTTTCGACGCGAAGACGGAGCAAATTTGCGGGGTACATTGAGACTCTCGAAAACGATGGACCGGTATTCCACGTGCGGTCTGTCGTGAACGAGGCTATTGAGTACGTGCTCCCGAGCCCATCACCATGCCCAGAGATCGTCGTGACGTTGCTGTTGTGATAGAAATTGTCCAAAGTACATCAACGTGCGAGATCTGGTACCTTTCTCGGACACGCATCCACGCATCGTATATCGACGTCTCGACGTGTCGCCTGATGAGCGATTACCAGAGGACGTCATATCGTTCATCAATGGCTCGGATACGCTTTTCCTGGGGACGTATTATGACGCTGGAGACGATGGTGAACGATTTCCGTCGCATGTAGGCATGAATCAGCGGGCTGGTAAACCTGGCTTTGCTCGTGTTCGACCGAGCGACGGTCGGACGCTCGTGATTCCAGACTACTCTGGTACGTCAACCGTCCAGATCGTTCGGTCAATAAATTTTACCTTCGTCCAAGGTAATCGGTTACTGACATCGCTCGGGAACATTGAGGCTACCTCACTGGCTGGTGTCACGTTCCTTTCGTTCGTGACAGGCGCTGTTCTCTATCTTACAGGCGACGCGCATAACCTTGTAGGACCCGCTGCGCAGCGACTCGTGCCTCGTATCAACGCGTTGACGGCTGTCCATGTGACGGGCTATATCTTGGTCGAAGACGCCTTGCCCGTCCGCCAGAAACTGGGAACGCAAGTCCTGCGTAGCCCTTATTCCCCGCCCGTCCGACTTCTTGCAGAAGAGATCACTTCGACGTACTTTATCGACGATATCCAAGCGACACCCGAGGTCATCCTCGCACGCATCGAGGTGCATGCACACGACATTGCGACGTTCACGTTCGAGTCGCTGACGCATGTCGACGTCATTCCCGGTCAAGCAACCATCCTGGATTTCAAATCCTTCGTCGGCGCATTACCGTATCAGCATATGGCCCCTGCGAACCCGGCGAGTGTCAACGACGACCGGATACGCACGTGGACGGTATCCGGATCGAGTCGGTGGTCTGGTTCATCCTCTGAAAGCACGAAAGCAGGTACCGGTGCCGGTCCTGTGTCGTTGGCGCTTACAATACGACACAAGCCAGGAGGGATAGTGACCAGCGCGCTGTTTGCGATCGCGCGCCAGCTGGGCGAGTTTCGGCCCGAGCTCCTCGAGAACGCGCGGCCCTTGCAGCTCAGCGTACCCCTCGTTGGTATCACAGGCGACTTTATGTTGCCCACGGACGCAGAGGCACGTTGGGCCGGGGACGGAGAAGGATCGTCCGCACAGCCATCCACACGCACTGGGGTTCGAAAGTGGTTGTGGATCGCTGGTGGGATCGGGGTGACGCCGTTCCTTGCCATGTTGGCCGGCTTACGAGAGGAGAAGAACAGAAGCGGAGGCGGACCTACGGATGACATCACTCTCATACTGTCCACACGCGAGCCCGATGTGTTGCTTCCGCTCGTTGTTCGCACCTTGGAACACACGGACGATCACCTTCAAGAAGGACATCAAAGCACTCTGTCAATCCATGTCTTTTCTCGATCCCCCATCTCTTCATCTTTGCCAGTGACTACAACGAATCAGACGGTGTTCACCATCGAAGTGACGCAGCATGCGGATCGACTGAACAAGGATAAGTTGTGCTCATTGGACATCAGGGACCTACAAGACAGGCAAACCTATGTGTGTGGACCAGAGGATTTTGAACGGATGGTGCTCACCGCATCGAAAGAGATGGGAGTGGATTCACGGAATGTCAGGCGGGAAGGATTTGCGTATTGACGATGCGATGAATGTGACTGGGGATACAAAGAGTGCACTTATTTTTCATGCTGCTCCATGTTCCAACCACTCACTGATCGAGTCCAGCACCATTTGGGGCGAGAGGTCCGGATCCGGGAAAATGTAGGAGGGAATGTCGCAACACTTCTGATCTGTCTTCTTTTTTTGTTCGGATGCGCTTTCATGGACACGAGGGATCGACTCGGAGACGGAACGTAATTGCGAGCATCACTGATTATGGTGTCGCTGCCGCTGACCTTATCGTTGTCTGTCGTCCCGATGAACCGGTGGTGAGGGCGCGAAGAGACCAGCCGAGCGGATGGATATATCGAACTTTGTATTCCATCGACTCCGAAGCAGCTGCTGCCGTTAGAGCTAACATGGAACGCACGATACATGGATGTGCGTGGGACACTTCACAAGCATCCTCGCCCACTGTTGTCTGCTCGTGGCCAGTTACATGGATGATACGACTCACACCAAGGACGTCGGTCCTATCAGATGATCCTGGATCACCTTGATACAGGAAAATCTGCGTTGCCAACAGCAACCGTTCTGTAGTCCACCTGACACTAAGTGGGGAATCTTGATTAGATGGCAACTAAAATTGGCCCGAAACATGACTGAGGCGGTCTGCAAGTGTCTCGATACTCCATTTAGAACGAAGTTCCACCGAATAATCATCGTAGTCTCCGGAATGGAATCTATACATAGAAGCCCAGCCAATCATGGCGGCATTGTCTGAAATGGACGTTAACCTGTACGGAAAGCTAACGCACAAAACCGCTCACCTGTGCAAAGCTCGACTGGGGGATAAATGAGCGATATTCTGTGCTTGGGACTGTAGTCGTCCAGCGCGTCCCTTAGTCTATGAATCTGCAGTTAATAACCGTTCCTCGCCAGAATGGACGTATGAACCTAGCCCTCAAGAACGAGTTGCTAGCCACACCACCGCTAGCCACGACATGTTGTACATCGATCCCCTCTCCCTGTAACATGGAATGGCATTGCACGAGCTTTTTGCAGAGCTGTCGCGCTGCGCCGTCCTGGAACGCACGTCCAAGCGCGCGTCGATGCGCTTCGGTGAGTGGCACCTCGGACCTAAATATATGCCGCTCAACTGCGGAATGAAGACCACTAAACGAGAACGCAAGTTGGCCGGGCATGGGAACCGAAAACGGATGTATCTCTGGGACACTTGCATCATCGATCTCTTGGCGACAGAACTCTTCAAGTGCAGCAGCCGGCCCTCGCATCCCCCACGGCATCTTCAGCAACCGGGCCACTTTGTCATACGTGCGACCGACACTCTCGTCGACGGTATTGGCGAGGATACGGAAGGATGAATGAGATGTCGCGAGCACGAGCAGGGTGTGGCCACCAGATATCAACACTGTCAGGAATGGAAACCTAGGACTCTCTTCTACAGGCGACGTGAGGAGCGGCGTTAGCGCGTGAGCTTGCTAAGGAACATGCGAGAGCAATGAGAGGACAGACTCCAACATACATATAAATGAAGCCTGACCATATGATGCACGCCGACGAGCGGTTTGCCGAGCGCGGCAGCAAGTGTCTTGGCAGCATTTGATCCGACACTGAGACAACCCCCGATACCTATTTCTTAGTCTGAACTGTCGGAACATGGAATCCGTTGGTTTGGGCTCACCAGGTCCTCTCGTGAAGGCAACGCCGTCGATGTGCTGCATCGACATGCCTGATTCTTTGAGCGCTCTCTGAACAGCGATAGGCTACATGAATGAACTCCTTGAGCAAAGACAGACACGTTGTGCATCACTGTATGCTCACCATATTGCGTTGATGCCCTTCAATTGCAACTGTGGGGTGAATACCGCCAAAATCCTCGTGTCTGCGAGACAAGTTAGGCACACAAACACGCACAAGAGCAGATAGGGATAGACTTGCAGGTGGTGCTGTTTGATAACCACGTTGGAAAGCACGTGTCGTGAGGAAGTTACGACTGCCGCACAAGTATCGTCTGCGGAACTTTCGATGGCGAGGACGGTGAAGTGCCTGGATCTGCAGGAAATGCCTGCGATGAATTAAGTCCAGCATATTGACCTCGGAAATGGATCAAACCTCGGCGTCGGAAGAGACCTCGTACGTTGCTTGGGTTCGTCCTCGAAGGGTGTGACCACGGAGCAGAGGCCCGAGCCAGCGCGAACCTGTTGAGCATGCAGCGGTAAAACTTGACGGGCCGGGTATCACAGCCACAAGTACTCGCGTGCTATATTATACGAGAATAGAGTCGAATATGTACTGGATAGCATGTCAAAGAGAACGGTCGTCCCGCATTCGGAAACATACACAGATATTCAGGTAGACAGAATACGACACGAAACAAATCCTAAGAAATTCGCACTCGACAGAAGCTGTTGGTGGTGTTGTGGCTTGAAATACTGGACTACTGAGGTTAGGCTGCGACCCTGTAGCGTGATATGCTTTTCGGGTTCAGAAGGGTATATCAGCTACAGAGATCCATCGTGGAAGGAAATTTGGTAGAGGAGTCTCGACACCGTCAACCTTGATAGCGCGAATTGCCACTTCTGCTCGGAACGGCCGGATTCAGAGCAGGCGAAGGCGCTCTCTCACCATTGGCAATTAATATCAGAGCCCGTCTGTCGAACCTGGCTGATCTTCTGAATCCCGTGTCGTTCATCATTGTTCCGGCGAGGAAAACCCGGGATTTGAGTCACGCATGTCTCGTACGGGTTCGATAGTTTGCCATCACCGACTTGGACTGGATCGGATGGTGGCGATTGAGCACGTCTGAGGGAATGTACGCGTCCGCACCATCGCCGAGCAGGGAATGTCGTAGCCAATCCCATCTGTGACATGTCAGTCACTTTCCCTGGAGATGTCACACATCAGATGTCTATCTCCGCACTCCTTCCAATTGCAGGCGGGTTACCGCTTCAGCTATGTCATGAGTTATAAGTCACAAGGCTGACACTCTCCTCACTCAATGACCTCGACAAAGTTTCATCCCCACACCCCAATCCCCGGCTGCACTCTTGCGAACCAGGATGCCCTCCCAAAGTTGCCCATTCCTCCTCTCGAGGACACTTGCAAGCGATATCTGACCGCCCTACGTGGCTTGCAGGATGACGACGAACATGCCGCTACCACCCGTGCCGTTCAGAGCTTCCTCCAAGGGGGAGGCCCTGCGCTTCAGGAGCGTCTCAAGCAGTGGGCTGCAGGACGAGCAAGGTGTGTCCCTCTACCTAATTATGTCTAGAAGTGGCACCGACGTTGCGGGTACTCTTCGGTTCCGCAGCTATATCGAGGACTTTTGGTGAGTGTTCTCGACTCTTCCGACCAACGCTACGTCGTTTGATTGACGCGAATTCTGACATAGGTACGAGAGTTATTTGTCACACAGCGACCCCGTCGTCCTCGCTCTCAATCCCTTCTTCGTGCTCGAGTACGCCTCTCTTCCCTTGGGATCGTCTGTTGATCTTGATGTCACTTCCCCAAGGAATGATCCCACCCCCGATCGAGGATCTCAGCTGCCTCGCGCTGCTGCCCTCATCATCTCGTCCCTCGGCTTCGTTCACGATCTTCGTGCTGGATCACTTGACCCCGATGCCGTCCGTGGGCGTCCACTCGACATGGATCAGTACA
>JBBPRS010000340.1:0-21891 GCA_038093155.1 Boletus huronensis
GTAGGCGAAAATTTCAAGGTGGCTGTGACACTTGAAGTGCAGGGGTCAAAGGGCAGGGCTCATAACCTGTTAAGCAGCTGGAATCTCACAGCTGGAGTCCACTGTCAGAAAGTGAGGAAAGCGAAGACAGTGGACTCCAACTACTGTAGGAGCGAACAACAAACAAACAACAACAATGTGCCACATTGTGGCACAGCAAACCAAGTAAGAATAACTGCACAAGGTGTGCAATCACAGAATCTAACATGGTCATAAGAAAGCCCGGCTTGTAGCCAAGGGTTTCAGTCAGGTCGAAGGACTAGACTACGACCAGATCTTTTCACCAGTTGTGCGATTCAAGACAGTGCAATGCATGCTCGCCCTCGCCACTACAGAAAACTGGTACATATCAGGACTTGATGTCTGATCCACCCACTTGTATGGCATCCTGGAAGAAGAGCTCTACATGGAGTTTCCAGAAGGGTTCACCCAACCAAACCAAAAACAAGGGAAGATATTACGATTGCTGCGAGCCATATACGGCCTTAAACAAGCTGGTATTACATGGTGGCATGCATTGGACAAGTCTGTGGAAAAACTCAGATTCAAATGTCTCCGGACGGATTCTGGACTCTTCATATATTGGAATGGTAGTGACTTCGTCATTGCCATTATCTATGTTGATGATGCACTCTTTTGTGGTCCCTCAAAGAGCCTTGTACACAAAATCAAGGCCGCCTTCATGAAAAGGTGGAAATGTTGAGATCTCAGGGAACCTCGTGAATTCCTCTGAATGAATATATGTCGAGAAGGTCAGCACATTATAATTGACAAGCAAAGCTACCTCAACAAAGTCCTTCAGCAGTGCAGAATGATTAATGCTAAACCAGCTTGGACTCCTCTTCCACAGGGCTACTACCCCTTGAAGAATGACAGTCCAGTTGACACTGTTATGTGATCACACTTTCAGCAAGTCATCAGATCTTTACTATATCTTATGATTGGAACCCGGCCTGACATCACTTATGCTGTCACCCAAATGGCCTGCCAATCCGCCAACCCATCCCTGGAGCATTTAGAAAAGGCTCTGTACATCTGCTGGTACCTACTTGGAACTAGCGATTACCAATTGGTATATGACAGCGTGTCTGGCAAAGGCATCATTGCCTTCACTGACTCAGACTGGGGTCAGGATAAAATCACCAGTCACTCACAGATGGGCTACAGCCTGAAGCTCGCGAATGGAGTTTTCCTCTGGAATTCCCATCTACAAAAGACCACAGTGCTCTCTTCTACAGAAGCTGAGTATATGGCCTTGAGCAATTGCTCTTGGCAGATTGTATGGATAAAGCAGATGTTCGAGGAACTAGGTTATCCATTAAATTCTATTTCCATCTGTGGTGACAATCAGGGATCTCTCTTTATTGCAGAGAACCCAGTTACCAAAAAATGATCCAAACACATCCTCATCAAATACCACTTTGTACGCAATGCAGTGATGGTTTTCAAGCATGTGAAATTATTCTTTATCCCTGGAGATGATAATCTGGTGGATATGTTCACTAATAACCTCAGATATATCAAGTTCGAGCAATACCGATCACAGCTTGGTTTGGAGTTTCACAACCTCGCCTTTCCTTAGTGTTAGCGTGAATGAATCTACCTAGATCGTACATATACTGGTATATTAGATCAAGGGGAGTGTTGAATGGTAGATAGCCATATCTAGTACATAGTTCACATGCTGTATGTATTTGGGTACAAACTCAGCAGAGCTGAGTTATAATCCATTCTTGCACTCGATCTGTATCATTCCAGCTCACCGGCTACACATGCAGGTATGTGAGTATTATAGTAGCAGCATCCCCTGTACCAGTATATGCTGGTCTCAACAGTTTTCAGATGTCATGTGGGTGCAATGGAGTTGAAACAAAGTGAGGATGGTGTAGGGAGCGGGTTCTGGCAGGGCAGGTGAAAATTTTGAGGTGTCTGTGAGGCTTGAAGCGCAGAGGTCAAAGGGCAGGGCTCATAACCTGTTGAACAGCTGTATAGTATCACAGCTGGAGTCCACTGTCAGAAACTATATTTGAAGTAATGTAAGGTGTGACATACCTGGAGTCCACTGTCAGAAACTGAGGAAAGTGAAGATAGTGGACTCCGACTACTGTAGGAGCAAAACAAACAAACAAACAACAACAGTGCGCCACATTGTGGCACAACAAACTAAATAAGAGTAACTGCACATGGGTGCGCAATCACAGAATCTAACACATAATAGAACCACAGCATAACCATACCACCATAACTGTACCAAGAGCAACCTTAAATGAAGTCACTATTATACCTTGAGCTACAAATTGTAGTGATTGCCAGACTACCTGTCAAATAATTCAGCAAATTGAAGCTAAAAGAGCTGAGAGCAGAGCCTTTGAAACCTATACACACCTCTCCTTTGAAACAGTAATCCCACACCTACCAAACCCCTCCATTCAATATAGTAGTATAGAATCACCCATCCAATCCCAACAACCAACAAGGTTGGAGATCTCATCATACCAAAGCACTGCCACAGCCCCCCAGTAGCACCAGAGACAACAATACCACCACCAGAAGCAAATCCACCACCCTATTCCCAACCTCAGGCATCACATGCCAGGTGATCCCATCTCCCAGAGATTTTGATGCAGGAACAGAGATTGATAGCCAAGATATTGAAATTGCACTACACATAGGCACACCCAGAAGGATACCTAGTCTAATCAGCCCTACTGAAACTAGCTGGGAAATACAAGGTCACACCATATATTCAAGCCAACTGTGCAATGTGTCACCTAATTTAGAGAATAGCTGCTGGGATAGCAACACAATTTGTTACACTTAACCTGGATAGGGCTAAGCATAGACCTTTCAGGTCATCCATCTGCTCATGACTCAAGTGTGATGAAGACTGAGTAGGTGTAAAGGGAGAGCCGAGACTGGAACTTGGAGAGTCCATGATTGAATGGCCAAGACCTCAGGCAAGCAAGACAATGAAGAAGCGTAGATTTAGTGAAGAACTAGTTAGAGACAAAGAGAGGTCCTTGGGCTATGACCAGGTAGATGAAGATAGGTCAAGATGAAGAGACAGGAGAGTGGGAGAACAGGACTAAATAGGTGTCATGGCTATGCACGGACCAAGGTACATAGGGCTAAGGGTAAGACTGTTAGATTCTGTGATTGCGCACCTTTGTGCAGTTATTCTTACTTAGTTTGCTGTGCCACAATGTGGCGCATTGTTGTAGTTTGTTTGTTGTTTGCTCCTACAGTAGTTGGAGTCCACTATCTTCGCTTTCCTCAGTTTCTGACAGTGGACTCCAGGTATCTTACACCTTACATTACTTCAAACTTAGTTTTTGACAGTGGACTCCAGCTGTGAGATTCCAGCTGTTTAACACATCATGCCCAGAGATCATTGGCAAGATAACCCGCATTGCTGGACATATGGGGGATATAGCATTGAAGTAATCATAACACCTTCATTAAGTTTTTATTCTGCAGAATTCCATCCACAACACTACCGACTTCGCATTCCCATTCTGTGGATAAAACTTACCTACCTACAACACCTTGCCCACCAATTACATACCTCTTTTCATCAATCATCTCCAAATCCTCTATTTGAGGATCACAATCTCCTTTATTTTTTTACATTCCAATCCCTGATACTGATACTAAAAGTATCAGTTTAGAACTACCCCCATACTATATATGTGCACAAACTCATTAAACTGAGCAACCACTGCCTTAAAACATCATTAGAAGCGAGAGGACAGATCATAACATCACTTTGCAACATGGCTGACCTCCATGACTTACTGAATTCTATTATGGCCATCTGTGCCCACCAAACCCTTCTTGAATGCCTAACAACTCACCTATGTAGTGAACTACATCAGCAAATTCTGACTGATAGATTCCCCCTTGTGCAGCCCTGTATAGCATTGTACAGCACTGTGGGGTCTGTACAGGGCTCTACAGGGCTGCATAGGGGGGACCTATAAGTCAGAATTTGCTGATATTGTTACAATTCATTGGTGCCCCCCTATCTTTTCCCTTGATCTCCTACATTTCCCCAGCGACACTACCCCTCACTTGCTCATCCATGTCTCTGGAGTCCCCATAGATTCATCACCTCTCCTGCACCCAAGCAGCATGACTCATATGCATGACTCAGACCTAGTATCTACAATCCCGAGATCCTCCCTCCCCTCCATTCCCCTGGGGCTATGCATGTTTCCCTTCTGCTTTCCCCTTCACCCATGTAAGCCTAGACCTTATACCTTTGCCCTCTTGTCCCCTTTGATCCTTTGATATGATCCATTGATCTCTCAAACCCTATATCATATTACTATACTTGTCCTCACCCTCCAACCCACACCCTCAACCCACCATTCCCCTTACCCTGGTGGCTGCGTGACCTTAGTCTATATAAACCCCCTCCCCCCCTCCCTCTAATTCCCTAGCTTAGTTTTACTTGATTCTCCCTTACAATCCCCTCCTCCTATACTAAGCCCCAAGTGTACTCATTATACTAATACTTGGAATCTGCACATTCTCTGCCTCTCTCTCTAAAGTCCTCGTCCTACTTCGGAGTGGATGCTAAGTGCAATCTTCAACTTCCGATCTTTGCCTTCCCTTGACTTTGTCTTTGACACTTGGAATCCCCAAGTTCTCTCAGTCAATGTCTGACATTCAATCAAGTACGTTCCCACACTAGGAAGTCCCTACATGTCCTTGTCTTAGCTCCTTCAACCTCATATTGAGTCTACACTTGCCCCTATCTAGGTCAATCATAACAGATATAGCCAATCACACATATGAAGAGAGGCATACCCATCATCCATTCTAATACCATGCCACCATTAACATCAACACCTCACCTGGACACAGGCAAGGGCTACCAACTGTAGCATAACATTGCCACTATTGCCATTATATCTATACCTATGCCAGAACTCATAACAGAATGCATGATCATCTGTATGAGCAACTTAGGCTACTCGACTCTCTTGGTAACCCAGGAAGACCAGCCTGTTCAGATCTTACCAACTTACTTGCACCCCCATTCCCACCACTTCTGCCAGCATCCTTTTTGGAGACTATTAGTATCCTCACACAAAGGGAAGAGTCACCAGAACCAGAAGGTCCCCATCTGGAGAAGAGAGATCTGTGAATGGAGTGGCACACACTTGTAGAGCCCCCATTCCTGAGAGATAGAACAATCAGGAACAATTGTGTTCTGTTCCCTGTGAATGACCTGCACTAAAATTGTTAAATACAAAGTCAGAAGCTACCACCTGAGAACATTAAATTCAACCACTTCCTATGGACAAAATCCTTAGAAATCTTAGGGCCTATTGACCCATAGTATGACCCATATTCCCACCAATTTTCATAATATTCCTTCAAGTAGTTCAAAAGATATTAGGATTACACCTTGGAAAGTGTTCCTGGTACTAGAGCAAACTACCTAGTAAACGTTACAATTCCTGCTGAGCATGTGATCTAGCCCACTCCTTTTGCTTCTTCTGGTCTCAATTGTTATGATCTAGGCCAAAATACCACAGATCTATCCTAACCCTAAGGCAAGCACACACTTCCAAAGGTACTAGGACCACGCAATAGGATATCACACACAGCAAATACTAGTGTCCCACAGGACAAGGGGAAAAGAGGGGAGATGGAGCAGAATCCTTAGAGTCGAATGCTGGTGAGGGCAGAAGAAACAAGTGGATTAGACTGAGGAGTTCTCAGTTATATGTGCTACTTTATATAAGGGTAAAGAGTGCGCACTGACCATGCTGTGTCTGGGAGTGTAAGGCTAAGTATGGTAAGTAAAGGAAGCATCTGTGAGAGATGTTCCTTGATGCTGGGAAATAGAAGTTGATGGTGGGAAAAGAAGTAAGAAGAAGTGGAGATTAAAGGCATGTGTATGGAGTACAGTCCGGTCACATGATTAGTCATGTGACTCTCTCACAATCACGTGCAAGAAGAAGAAATAGTTCGTCAAAAAGAAATATTTAGTGTAAGTGAAAAAAGTATAAAATTAATGCTATTTCATAACATCAATCCTACCCCTGCCACTTGTTACACTTGACCTGGGTAGGGGCGAGTGTAGACCTAGATAAGCCTAGTACTGGTGATGGTAAGGACAATAGTCCATCTTGCAAAAGCAAGAGTGTTGGTGAGTGTGCTTTGGGACGTCGAGGTCTGGGTACTGGACTTGAAGACAAGCCTGGATAAGGGCTTGTTGAATACAAGTGAGAATGAGGTCAAGAGAATCCAGGACGACAAGAGATCCACCTGCACAAAGACAGATGGAATGAGAAGAGTGAACTTCTGGTGGGTCAAGTGACAAGAGTGTCACCGGAAGGTCTCACAGTGTTCACTCAAAAGTAGAACAAAGACTTCGAGAGCGAGAGGAGATGCTTGTATTCCTAGGTAGGTCAAGCTAGGGTTACAGTGACACAAGTAAGAGTATATATATATGCCCAAGCTAGGGCAAAGGGCAAAAGATGCATCATTGCTAAGGTGGATGCGTCATCAGAAACACAGGATGAGTAAGAAGGAAAGGATGCATCATCGTCAAGGGATGTGTCATCAAGAACAAAGTAAGGAAAACAAGATGGGAAGAGGAAAGGTGAGATACTCCCAGCAAGGCTTGATGACTGGGTGTTAGAAGTACAAGATAAGTGTAAGTGGGACGAGTAAGAGGAAAAGAGAAACAAGAGGTAGAAAGAAGCATCCAGTGTTACAGGCTAACATAAGCAAGTGCCATGCACTAGGATTACTGCATAATCAAGGACAATTTTCATTTTTTATCATCCTTATGCTTCACTTTTCTCATCTACCCCTTTTAGACACTTTTATCTATTCTTCTAAGGAAAGGGCAGTTAACTCTGTAAGACCCAGTGATTCAGTAACTCTATACAGAGAGATGCTTTTTATTTATCTTCTTATCTAATCATATCTGACCAATTGACTTGGAAGCAACATACACATCTCAACATCTTGACATCTTAGCATATCGTTGGATTACTACTCCACAAAGCTATTGAACTTGCCCACTTGATTTATTTCAACACCTCACCATTTTAACATCTTAGCATATTGTTGGATTACTACTCCACAAAGCCACTGACATTTTTAGGTTTAACCAACCAATCAAATTGCAACTGAGCAATAAATCTAGTAGCAATTGCACAAGCTATCTAGTACACCTTTTGGTATACATTTTGTTACCACCACTACTTACCACGAGACAACCAGATTGAGATATAGTATCAAATTCCAATACCTTCAATTCTATTGAGGATTGGTGAACAACCCACATACTGGTTACACTAAGTAACTCACTGACTCAACCACACTAATTTTACCTGCTTGATTCATCTAGGAGATTTGATACCCTTAGCTTATAGTGTGCCATCTGTAGGGCATAGCATGGGTATATCCATTGTGGGTTTACCCATGGGTCTTTGCTTTTATGCAGGCATACTCCTTAGGTTTAGTAGAATATTGAGTAGGCTGGTTTGTTTTGTGCCAAGAAGGATGTTACTATGACCCTGGATGTAACTATGATTCTACCTACTGCTGAGTCACTTAGTGGCTGGAACCAATGTACTTATGTGAGTTTGCAATCCATGAGTATGTGTATGGACAACCCATACCCACCACATATCCATACCCATGAACCATATGGGTTACTATACTCATGCTATGCCCTAGCCATCTGTGGAAGGAAAAGCACAGGTCTGGAGAACACATTTGTCAGTTCTAGCTGCTTTGACCTTGAGAGAAAACACTGGTGACTGCTGGCCGACAACCCTCAACCCAAGGATGTGCTTAGGGAGAAAGAATACTATCTTTCGGATCACAAGCCAATGATGTGTCCCAACACCACTAAGAACATTTTAGCTAGGTTCAATGTTCCTATGTGGGGCAATGATGGGAGGAGGATTCGCCTAAAGGTCAACGGAAAGATTCTTAAACAGGTGCCTTTGTATCTGGAACCTTGTAAGTCTATTTGGGTGTTGTATGGCACCTGTGGAACTTTGTTGGTATGGTTTTCTTGCAGAAGGGAGTTGTTATACAGTTTGATGGGTGCCCTCATAGGTGAAAAGACAGCTTCCTCTCCATCAGCAACCAATGCTCAGTGTCTGTTTGCTAGCTCACTTCAATGGTCTTAGGCTGGATATCTTGCACTGTGATGTTAGTGATACAAACACAATGTATGAGGTCGAAAGTGCTGACCCCTGTCATGTGGTCCCTGACTGGCCTAAAGAGAACAAGGGATATCCCAAGCATGCTGGCGTGTTAGGAGACTGGGGTTGTGTGGCTGACCTTCGGTCGTCAGACAAGAGGACAGGACATGTTGCAGTGAGTGCAGACTACTATTGAGGTTCACATCTTGCCTGACACATCAGCTTTATAAGGTACCTTTCCATTCATGGCCAGCAAACTCTTGTCAAAGGATGACCAAGTGGGAAAATACTCTCGTGAGGTAGGAGTGAAAGAATGGTATAATTCTTGGTCTTTCTTCAAGTAGGTCATCTGCTTAGTGGATAACCAGGCTACTGTGGCTCTAGTAGTATCACTTTGTTTGAAGGAGGTTTTGAATTTAGTGATGAAGTCAACAAATGTCCCTAAGTTAAGGGTTGCTCCAGATAATGAGACTGCTTTCTGTTGATATGTGGCAGCCCAAATGATAGCGGAGCCTTCCATTATATACAATAAGGCAAAGGCAATTTTCTTGATGTTGGAGTTGTATGTCAGGCTGTTTACATGCAGGTAGAATAGTGTGGCATTTAGTCATTGTTGGAAGGTGTTGAGAGAATTGTCATATTCTTTTGGGACCCTGATGCACAGCTCAGTCAATTTAGTCAAGAACATGATCATGGGGGGAGGTAAAGGGATTGGAGTGTAGACAATGTATCTTCTAGGGATGCAGAGTGGTGGAGCAGAGGCAAGAGGTGTTGGGAACAGTGGGATGGATGGTCAAGAAAGGTTTAGTGAGGCAGAGAATTGGTGTGATAATGCAAGGTCATCATCTTGTTCTTCCTGAGAGGGAATGATAGAGTTAGGGTCTAGGTTTTCTTCCTCTTTGTCAGAGGTAGGATGTTCTGATGGGGGTTCTGAATCATTACAATGGTGACAAGTTCTCCATAGGTGAGGGTTTAGGGGAGGGGGTCAGAAAAATATATTGGAGGTTTATAACCATGGTAATCTTTTGAAAAAAGCTTGAGCTTTTGTTACACTTGACCCAGATAAGGGTGAGCACAGACTTAGGTTGATCTAGTACTGATGATGATATGAACAATAGTCTATCTGTTACGCTTGACCCAGATAGGGGTGAGTGCAACCTAGATAAGCCTAGTACTGGTGGTGATAAGGACAATAGTCGATCTTGCAAAAGCAAGAGTGTTGTTGAGCGTGCTTAGGGATGTCGAGATCTGGATACTGGACTTGGAGATGAGCCTGGATAAGGGCTTGTCAGATATGAGTGAGAATGAGGTCGAGAGAGTCCAGGGTGGCTAGAGATCCTTCTGCACAAAGACAGAAGGGACGAGAAGAGTGAGTCTTTCGGTGGGTCGAGTGACAGAGATATCACTGGAGTATTCTCACAGTGTTCAGTCAAAAGTAGAACAGAGACTTTGAGAGCGAGGAGATATGCTTGTATTCCTAGGCAGGTCAAGCTAGGGTACAAGTGTATGACAATGTGGTTTATATAGGGTCCCCGAGCCTGGGCAAAGGGTAAAGGACACGTCATCAAAAGAGAAAGGACATGTCATCAAAGAGAAAGGATGTGTCATCAATGGTACAGGATGAGTAAGAAAAGGACGCATCATCATCAAGGGATGCATCATCATGAAGGAAGTAACTGGAATGGGAAAGAAAGGGGTATTCGGTGAGGCTCAATGACCAAACACTAAAGTACAAGGTAAGCATAAGCAAAGATGAGTACGAAAGAAAAGAAAAGAGATAAGTGTCCAGTGGGGTTGCTAATAGGTTGTAACACTATTTTGCAGAAGCAAGAATGTTGAGGTCCAGATATTGAACTTAGAGATGAGCCTGGATTAGGGCTTGTCAAACACAAGCTAGGATGAGATCTAGAGAGTCTAGGGCAAAAGGTTCACCAACACAAAGACTGAATGAGACGAAAAGTAGTGAACTTTCCAAGTGTCGAGTAATGGGATATCACTAGAGTATTCACAGCATCCACTCAAAAGTAGAACAAAGACTTAGTGAGATCCTGAGAGGCAAAGAGGTTGCTTGTATTCCTAAGTAGATTAAGCTAGCATTACATTGATGTTACAATTACTGCTGAGCACGTGGTCTAGACTTGCTTCTTTTTCTTCTTCTTGACTTCCTTCTTGCTGTAACTGCTGTTACACACCCTTTCCCACTGTCCCCACTCATTCCTCTATTCTCCTGCTCTCTCTCTTTTACTCCCTCATCCCCATTCTTATCATGGTTGAACCTTCTTGGGAATCCCTCCTCATTACCATTGCTTAAGTACACTACCCCTCATCCAAAACAAGCTACAATGCTTGCATCCTAACCTTGATGTTTCCACTCACTCCTTGCAACATTCTTGGTTCTGCAGGATATCCCACTGCCCCTATCACAACATCTAGACCATGTCATCCCTCCTAGGCCACATCATCCTCCCTGCCGCATCATCTCTCCCCTACTGCATCATCCCTCCCTGCTGCATCACCCCTCCCCTGCTGTGTCATCACCTCACCTCCTATATGAGGCTTTCTCTCAAATCTCTCTGTCCTGTTTCACCTTCTATTCCTATGCTTCTCATTCTCATGTCCTCTTAATTACCATGTCTTCCCTGCTTCCCTTCTCTTTGATTACTCTACCTTTAGCTCTATGTACCTTGGTCCATGCATAGCCATGACACCTATTTAGTCTTCCCTTTTGCTTATCTCATCTCTCATCTTGACCTACCTTTATCTATCTAGTTGTAACCCCAGGAACCTCCCTTGTCTTTGCTAATTCTTCTTTGAATCTATGCTTCTTCATTGCCTTGCTCATCTAAGGTCTTGGCTGTCCAACCGTGGACTCTCCTTGTCTTAGTCTCAACTCCCCTCTTTATAGCCATCTAGTCACTTTTGTGCTTGAGTCATGGACAGATGGACAACCTTGAAGGTCTATGCTTAGCCCTATCTAGGTTGAGTGTAACAATTGAGATAACTATGTGTATATATATATGTCCAAGCCTGGGCAAAGGATTAAAGACGTGTCACCAGGAGGAGAGACATGTCAGCAAAAGTACAGGATGAGTAAGCAAAGAGACACATCATCATCAGAGGGACACGTCATCAATGAGGGGAAACATGATGTTAAATGTGAGACTGAAAAAGACAATATAAACAAGATGGAATGAGGAAGATGAGATGTACCTGGTGAGGCTTGATAACCAAGTACTAAAGATACAAAGTAAACAAGGTAAGAGTGTGAAAATCTAGGTAAAAGGGCAGGATTGCCCAGTGCTATAGTACATTAGCTAGGAATATAACTAGTGAAGAAAAGTAGACTCACCTCAGCTGCTGCCTAGATGGGCGAAAACGACTGAGGTGCCAATAAGTGGAATGGGAATATATATACTATGGGCAAAGGTACACTCATATTATGTTATCCAAATATTGTGGTGATGGACCTGAATGAAGGTTATAAGGTGTGTTAATAAATGATGTAAGAGATTTAGCTAATAGAGAAAGAGTCTCTACTTCTGGTGCTTCTGAATCAGGAAAGATATACCAGAAGTGGTTCCAGTACTTCCGAGTTCTGGAAGGTGTGGGAAAATCCCGGAAGCAGTTCTGGAATGGTAGTTCCGAGATGGGATCTCAGAACTGGCGGAACTGCATCTCATGGTTGAATACTGTCAAAGAGAGAATGAGACAGAGTATGAAAACAAAGAGGAAGAAAAGAGTGACCCCTAGTCACAAGAGAATCACTTTCTTGCTCTTTCTAATAAACAAAAATAATCAACAAAGGATTCTGGACATTGTCCCAAGTTAGAGCACTGAACATGTGCATGGTAAAGGAAGAAGTCACATAGTTGGATATGATCTAGATGACTATGGTATATATTACCTTGGATGTACCCCTGCTGATATGATGGGATTGATGTGTAGAATGTATGTCAGGTGCTTGGATGGTTGGGGAAACTGTGTGGAATTGTCCTGTTCACTATACATATATATAAGATATGTATTAGGGTGGTGTAATCCTAACCCTGCATATCCAAATAAGGAAGATATGTGTTATGAAATAGCAATAATTTTACACTTTTTACTTTTACCATAAATATTTCTTTTCAATGAACTATTTCTTACTCTTGCATGTGATCGTGGGAAAGTCACATGACTAGTCACATGACTGGACCATACTCCATACACGTGCCTTTAATCTCCACTTCTTCTTTCTTCTTTTTCTCATCATCAACTTCTTTCTCTCACCATCAAGGAACATCTCTTACAGATGCTTCCTCTACTTACCATACTTAGCCTTATGCTCCCAGACACAGCATGGTCTGTGTGCACTCCTTACCCTTATATAATGTAGTATGTACAACTGAGAACTCCTCAGTCTAATCCACTTGTTTCATTGCCCTCACTGGCATTGACTCTAAGGGTTCTGCTCCCCTTCCTCTCTATTCCCCTTGTCCTGCAGGACAACTGATTTGGCTGTGAACTTGATATCCTACTATGTGGATCTAGCACCCATTGAAGTGTGTGCTTGCTTTGGGGTTAGGTTAGACTTTGGGTATTTTGGCCCTTGTTGTTACAGTATGCCCACCCAATTAGGAAGGCATGCCCAGGGTGTGGGAACTTCACACCATATAAGGAAGGTATGCCTGGGCATGACCTTGATATGTGGCTGCATATCACCAGGGCAGAATTTTAATCCTTGTCCTAATCCTAATTTTTAAAAATGCAAATGATACAAAAGTGTACAAAAAAGCAGAGAAAAGTGTGTAGAAAAGTGCATGCAAAGTATAGTAAGAAAGTGTACAAAAGTGTACAAAAAAGCGGACAAAAAGTATATAAAAAAGTGTAGTAAGAAGGTGTACAAAAAATGTACAAAAAAGTGTAGTAAAAAAGTGTACAACAACAAGTGTAATAAAAAGTGTAGCAAAGTGTTGAAAAAAGCCTTGTGGCCAGAGTTTGAAAGGATTTTCCCATGCTTGGTTGTCAAAAAAGCACAAAGTCCCAAAGCATTACTTATAATTATTTGTACCACCAATCATATATAAACCATCCACACTTCAAAATTTCTCCCACACACTCTTTTTTCTCAATTTTATCCTTTTCTCACCACTTCAAGTCAACAACTTTCTACTCATTGATACATTCTTCAATTGACTTGTCAACTTTATTACATCTATAAGGCTATGTAATTAACTGATAAGTTTGTGATTTGGCTTGTACTAAAGAGAAAGAATTAGGATTAGGATAAGAGGATTAGGATGTGAATGAGAGGGTTAGGATTAGGGTGAGAGGATGATGATAAGTATAAGAGGGTTAGGATTAGGATTGGTACATTAGGATTAGAATCAGGACTAGTGGAATATAATTACTATTATATTCATGTTTGTATAGAAATCCACAAAGTCCCACAGAACTCCACAGAATCTGTTATGATTCCTGCTAAGCACGTGATCTAACCTGCTTCTTTTCTTCTTCTCACCTTACCCTCGACCCTTCCACTCCCTCTCATCTTACTCTCACTATACTCTAGCACCTCCTCCTGCTCCCTCCTCTCACTCTCACCCACTACTCCTAGACCACCTAGATAGAATTCCCCTTTCCCAGACCTCATATTGTTTGCTTCATTCCTTCCAGTATGAAGCCTTGGGTGAAGTCATCTGAATAATTCAGATATGATTTGGATTACTAAGGAAGACATCAGGGGGGATTTGGACATATGCATTTGAGTCATTGAGAGCCCATACAAGGCTGCACTCATACAATGGATTGTCATTATTGATAGAGTAGACAGTGACATTATTTTTGAAAAAACAATAATATAGACCACCACCCAGAGCCTGCAATGCAACTGGCTGTTCTTTGCCAAGAAAGTGGACGAGTGCATGGATGAGGAGTATGTTTTCTCTAGTAGCATAAAATGGTCAAAGTTTGAGCTCATGTTTTGCCCAATATTGTCTGAGACCTACCAATACTGGGCTGTCCAGTAACATATGCCCCTTCTTTAAAACAGCTCCAAAGGGCTATCTAAGCCTAAGGCAAACCAAACCAACACCTAACTAAGACTGGGGAATCAAAGGGAACTGGCCCTTGATGAACTGAGAGAAGAAAACAGAGTGGGACTCTTTGGAGGAAGTATCCAAGGAGAACTAGACTGGGGACACCAGTGCTAGTCTCTTGGGTTTATATATTCATACTAAATTAAATACATGAGGAGATCTGATCTACTTTAGATCTAGATCTGTGGCAGCTAATTAAATACTAGAGTTAAAGGCATGGATGCAAACCTGTGCATCAAATGGAAGAGAAGCATACATAGCCATAAGGCTGTGAGAAGGAGATTAAATACATGCCTATCACACAAGATGTGGCAGCTAATGGGAAACATGAGGTGAACATAAGGTGATGTGAGATGGAAGCATAGTAATGTGATAGAGAAGAAAGAACATAGCCTTTGTGATCAGATCACAGATCTGATCTAGGAACATATGCATAGAGATCTGATCTAAGATCTAGGGGGTGGAAAATGTCTAAGTCCAAAAGATAAGATAAGATCAAGATCATCTAGATCATTGATGTGAGCCATAGTGGAGTGATAATGCTCCATAGGTCTAAGATATGATTAGATAAGAAGATAAAGAAAAGTGTCTCTCTGTATAGAGTTACTGATTTGCTGGATCTTACAGATTTAACTGTCCTTTCCTTAGAAGATAAGATAAAGCATCTGAAAGAAAGAGATAGGAAAGAAACAAGCATAAAGGCAATAAAAAAATGAAAATTATCCTTCATTACACTGTAATCCTAGTGCATGGCACTTACTAATATTACCCTGTAACATTCTTGATATTCATGTGTCTGCAATGATTGCAGTGCAATTCTATACTTCTCTCTAACAAGTATCATCTTGTGCTGAATCATATTTGAAGAAAGGAACCTCAAAGCTTCGAGATATTTACTGATGTTGATTAAGTCAACATCCTGGCCTGGATGAAGCTCTCTCACAAGAGCTTGGGGATTACCCCAAACTCTACTTGTGAATTGATTCAGGTCACTTAAAACATCAGGTTGAAGGGACTGAACCATGGTCCATGGATGTTACAGGCTAACATAAGCAAGTGCCATACACTAGGATTACAGTGTAATCAAGGGATAATTTTTATTTTTATTGCCCTTATGCTTCTCTTTTCTTATCTCTCTCTTTTAGAACACTTTTATCTTATTCTTCTTAGAAAAGGGCAGTTAACTCTATAAGGCCCACCACTCATAACCATACAAGGGATGCAATCATTTATCTTTTTCCCTTATCTACTCATATCTTACCCACCTGGAGTGTTATCAACTCCACTATGGCTCATATCAATAATCTAGACGATCTTGATCTTTTATCTCATCTTATCTTTTGGACTTAGACATTTTCCTTTCTTCAGATCTGTGATCTGATCACAAAGGGTATGTCCCTTTCTTCTATTTCACATCACCATATGTTTTCATCATGTTCTTCATTAGCTGCAACACCTAGTGTGATAGGCATGTATTTAATCTCCTTCCCACAGCCATATGGCTATGTATGCTTCTCTTCCATTCTTGATCCATACCTTTCCCTAGTGTATTTAATTAGCTGCCACAGATCCAGATCTAAAGTAGATCAGATCTCCCATGTGTATTTAATATAGTATGAATATATAAAACAAGGAGCCTAGCACTGGTGTCCCCAGTCTATTCCCCCTTTGGATATATCCTCCAATTGGGTCCCACTCAGTTTCTCCTCTCAGTCATCAAGGGCTAGTCCCCTTGCCAGTTCCTAGTCCCAGCTTAGGTTTGGTTTGGTTTGCCTTAGGCTCAGTTAGCCTTTTGGAGCTGTTTCAATGGATGGGCTGCCAGTGGTCAGGTAGGTTGAGTGTAATATCTAGGCTATGGGAGCTGAGGTGGAGATAGGCCACCATTGCTGTTGACAAATACATTGCCACAACTGAGGAAATCCAGGGGTTCCTGGAAACCCTCCTACTTGTTCTATGGTAAATTTTCTCAGATATAGCTGTTTGCATATTTATGTGGAAAATGCATCAAAAAAAGTCGCACCTTGGAGACAGCCAGGCAAGGACCCTGGGCATGCCTGAGTGTATAGTGAGTAATTGTGTGACATATCTCATCCTTGCTCTCTCCCTCATATACTCACCCTCATCTTGCCTTTATCTTGTCCTTGCCACTCCTTTGCTTTTGCCTTCATCATGTCCTTGTCCTTGCTCTTGTCTCACTGTTGCTCCCTTGCTCTTGCCCTCACCCTTGCTTGGAGGGTGCACATTGCTCACAATCCACAATCCAAATGTCTCTTGATCCCATACCACCACCATGTTCCCATGGGAAAAGCCCTCCCCCAAAATATGTCTGCTCAACAAACATCCTATGTACTATTCTCCTCTCTGACATAGGAAAACACTTCCATGCTTTCCCCAGAGGCACCTTCCATGCTTGCTTCACTCCACCAGCTATCCCCCATGCCATCCTCTGCCATTTTGCTGCCCACCCATTCACCTGGTCCTGGACCACCAGATTCAGCCCCAATAAGGGGAAATCTTTCCAAGTACCCACCATCCCCACCTTATGTGGTGATGACACCAATAGGGCCCTCAAGTGGACTGTGTTATGAAACAGCATTAATTTTACACTTTTTTATACTTACCATAAATATTCTTTTCGACAAACTATTTCTTCCTCTTGCACATGATTGTGGGAAAGTCACATGACTAATCATATGACTGGTCCATACTCCATACACATGCCTTTAATCTCTGCTTCTTCTTTCTTCTTTTTTCTCATCATCAACTTCTTTCTCTCACCATCAAGGAACAACTCTCACAGATGCTTCCTCTACTTACCATACTTAGCCTTATGCTCTCAGACACAGCTTGGTCTGTGCATGCTCCTTATGCATATATAAAGTAGCAAGTATGACTGAGAACACTTCAGTCTAATCCACTTGTTTCATTGCCCTCACTGGCATCAACTCTAAGGGTTCCGCTCCCCTTCCTCTCTATTCCCCTCATCCTGTGGGACAAACTATTTGGCTGTGTGTGATATCCTATTACATGGACCTAGTACCTTTGGAAGTGTGTGCTTGCCCTAGGGTTAGGTTAGACTTTGGGTATTTTGGCCCTAGTCATAACACTGTGTCCCTATTCCACTCATTTAAAGTGCACCTCCACCCACCAGCATTCTCTGTGGACACAGGTCAGGTCCTCCCATCTATCATTTGCATTTACCAAAACAATATGCTGTTGCATTTCCACAGGCAGCTCAGAACCAAAGCCCCTCACTCACTTGCAAGTCACCCTATCACCATCCAATCCCCTGCCTTGCTCCCCCCATGTACACCTGCTGATCCTGACATCCATGTGGCATTGGCAGAGCTTTGTGCAGAGGTAGCCTGGCTTAGGAGTGAAGTTCGGTCTCTTATGTCCCATCACAAAGCATTCCCATCCCCCTCCTATCCCCACACATGGTTCTCACTGCCATGCCACATGACCCCCCCCTCTTCCCTCCCCCTCTTCATCCACCCTCTTCTCCATACATAGTTGCACTGCACCATCCTTGCACCCTTGGATCATCAGGAAAACATGAATATGCTTAATGATGACTTAAACAGTTAAGTTCATCTAAGACAATTAAGTCAGACAGTCAACTTACTTTTTTGCTTACTTGGTCTTGTTAGAATCAATCTATAGTTATCTTAATTAGTTTTTTTTCTCATGCCAAGCACACTTATGGCATTTATGGCATTATTACACAATTTAAGATTTCCATAATGGAATCAAGTACATTTAAGACACTATTAAACCAATTGGAGTTTTCCTGATGATCCAACTGGCTCTGGATCATTCTCACTGCCCAGCCTTTCTAAACTACATTGACTCTAATATGAAGCCACTATCTGCACACTGGGTGCTGGATGATGTGCTGCAAGTAGTAATGATGCAGTTCCAATGGGGAGCCCCAGCTTACCTGGGCTTCAACTCTAATAGTGACCTTGTTGTTGCTGATACACTGGACTCTCCTGAACTCTGCATCATTGCCTTGTCCATCAACTGGACCTCCCAGCACTATGACCACTAAACCATCCCCTAATATTCTCTCTACTCCCATGGGGCTCTTATCCAATGCATCTCCCCTCTCACTGACTCTTTTCTCTCATCTTCTTCTTCCACCTGTAGTGTCCAGGCAGGGTACTGCAGGATTGTAAGCCAAGTCTTACAAACATTTACTTACTTTTGTTTGATTGCCATCTCTCATCTCACTGGTTTCTAGATCTCCTAGGGTCCGGTTCATGATATCTGCAGTCACACAGTGTTTGATTTGGCCTTCTCATTAGCTATCTATGACAATATTGTCCTACATGGGGTAGTGTATCCTGAATGGACATAAATGGGGTTTTTTTTAAATCCACAATCCAGATCCATCCTCTCTTCCTGGTTTGACTGTGAGTTGGCATGAGATGTAGACAGTGGTACAGCTACTAGTAGGCAGACAGCATGTACTTGTTCAGAATCACATTCTACAAGATTTTGAATAGTAGTAGTACTTTGTCATATAGACAAGTGTGAGATGTACTACACTGTAGTGGTGCTGGGACTTGACTTGGCTTGGCTTGGCTATTTCTGGCTTTAGGTAACTCCACTCTGCTTAGTTAGCAGAAGCAGTCAGCTGTTAGCCGATATCACTAATCATGGCCTAATAAGACTCCAAAGTTGACTCAAGTTGACCATTGATCCAGCTATAGCAGCAACTTAGTCACTCACAGTACACCATATTAGTGATAGTAGTACTATACTAAGTAAGGTCAAACATAGATATGATGCCAACATTGTACAAATTCATTCAAACTGGTAACAAAAATAAAATAATCTTATTCCCTGCATTGGTGGGTCCATGTTGCCCCCCTTTGGGGCCTGGGCCCTGGGCTTTTCCAGTAACAACATAAAGGACTATCTCATTCATCTGCAATAGTGACCAGGAGTTGCTATGAGCACATGTTTATTTGAAAGAAGACTATCATAAACACCAATAACCATCATTTGCAAATCACCTTTTTCGGGACAGTTGCTACATCAGTTACAGTCAGTTACAGCAGTGTCACAGCATGACAGCATGACAACATGACAGCCACACAGCCATACATCCAGGCACATGATGCATGACTAGTACAGGGGTCATAGAGTCACCCAGAGCCACCCAAAGCAGGGGTATAATGTTGTGTTCAACCATACCAACTATGGCGAAATACCTTCACAAATAATGCATCACAAAAAAATTAGCCTGTCGCACCACTAAACTTGAAAGGCACTGCAGTTTTTTATCTTTGTTGTTATGTGTCTACTAGTAGTACATTGAAGTATCTATATAAATAGATTTCGGAGGCACATATTCTGTACGAGCATCCCAGAATCAGTGCTGAGGTTATCTAAATCTGTCAAATCATAGACAAGGCTATCGTAGATACCACCCTTAGGGAGTACCCAGAGTTTGCCATGCTGGATAGTTCTTGAGGAGTGTACCTCATGTAGCCAACATGATTATTCCAACACATGATGGTTATGCTTTCAAAGTACCAGTCAGGATGTGAATCGTTGGTGATCATACGGGAGTTGTGGTATTGCACATTGGGATCCATCACATTGCCATGTTAAGTTGGACCCATGGACTGACTGAACCAGAAACACCATTGCAAAGTGCACTGACCTGCAAAGATGGTGAAAAAAAGTGCAAGTAAATGAAGTAAATGATGCACCTGAACAGGGAATAAGCTAGAAGCATATACACTACCATACCCCAAGATCATTTTTGAAGGGATAATAGTGATGACTCATGTATGCATCACCAAGATTTGCATGAGGTCAAACACTTTACCACGAATTGCAGTGTAGACATTGTTTGGCGAGTTTGAATAGGAATGTGATGCAAGCTCTGATGAACTGAAGACATGCTCTAAGTTAGGACCCAGTACAGCAGGACCCAGTGTCGATGTGCCGACATCTCCTTGACAACTTTGGTCATCTCGTTTTCCATGATCTCATCCGCCACAGCCTCTTTAGCAATCAATCCTTCCTTATCAACATTTTGAAACATGTTCATCGAAGGCGCATAGGACTCAGAACTGTAGTTGGAGTTGGTCAGACTTGAGTGCCAGTTTGAGTTGTTCCAAGCAAGTGACAATGCCGTTAGGATGAGCACCAGTTCCAGCACATTGACCTAGATATCAGCACTGGATCTTGTTGATGAGGTGAAGATGTTACTGCTCTTTGTGGAATGGCACCAGCCATCAGATAATAGAAAATATGGAATTCCATTCTCCAGATGGCACAGCCACCACTCGGTTGCATTCCAGATAGTAGTCAAGTGACTTGATATCATATAAATGCCCTTTGTCGGTTGGTGAACTGGAGCTTTGTATATTTTCCAAAGCAAGATGCATTTGGATTGAAGAGGGGGTGAGCATTTCTGAAGGACTTAATGACAAACTCTACAGTGGGCACCTGGCTCACAAGCTTAGAGCCCTTCTTCCCTAGATTGGAAATGGACAGCTCCAGTAGTGTCTTTATGGCAAGGCGGTGACTTTCTGACTTTCCACTGCCAGTTTCCCTGTTTCAGGGATGTGCACCTCATGTGGTAATAGACATTGTTTGCGAGCTGGAATATGTGAGGAGGGAGCGGGGCCTTGTTCTCAGCCATATCCCAATAGTATGTGGCATATTTTGGAGAATTGAGTCATCATTGAAAGTGACATACTTGTGAGGGTTAACAGCGACAAGGTTGGAGGATCTGACACTAGTGTAGATGGTGTTGGTCATAAAGTGCTCTAGGTTTTGGGGGAAGGGGGAGTACCAGTTTGGGTGGCGAAGGATACCACTGCCTGAATGGCAGCAATGGACTCATATGTGATGAGGCTGCAAAGGGGTTGGCAGTGGGTGGTGGTGTCAAATTCTTCATCAATAGGAGAATATATGTAGGGTAGGAACTGAGACTGACAGAGTCCTGCGGATCATGTCCTCAAACTCCCTGATTGTGAAAGAATAACATAACCACAATTTGTTAGAGTAGGTGTCACTTCAGGTGACCACTTTTGACAAGCTATTAGCTGTAATATTTCTGTGCAAAATTCAAGCTAATAGCTTGTTTTTATATGGGAACATCCAGGGCATCTGCACCCCTTGTTGCCCCCTGTGAGAAATATGAATATTTAGCCATTTTAGGCCATTACCTAAGTTCCCACCTAACTTGTGGGATTCCCATGATGACCTGTGGGATTCCCACAATCCAAAAGAAAGATCAGTGATTTTTACTCAATATGGACATGATTTGTCATCCTTGTGGGATTCCCATGCCCCTATAAACCAGGTTACATAACAACTTTGGCACTGATTTGTCATCTTGGTATAATGTTGATTATGTAAGCATCCAAAATTGGTAATATATAATCCACAATTCAAATGGAATGTTTGTATCTGATAGAAACTTTGTTGGTTATGCATTCATCTATAAATGAAAATAGCCAATATGACATGCATCAATCAATTAGTAGATCTACACACAGATAGCAATTTTCTATCACAAACATAGACAACAAGTAGCACTTGAAGAGACTTGAGCAACATAATAT
>JBBPRS010000341.1:0-21732 GCA_038093155.1 Boletus huronensis
CATATTTATTTATTATGTATAATTTACGTAGAGTGTTATTTTGTTTCTTTAAATTTATAATTTTGGTCAAAATTTAACTTATTATGATAAAATCACATAATTTTCAATTTTTCCCTTATATTTGATGTCATCTCCACCATTCTGGCGCTCCGTTTCGCCCTCAACACTTCCTGTTCCTTCTGACTTCCCTCCATGGCCTCCTGGGCCTCTATCTTGGCTCGACGACTTTGTATTCTCGACGGACTGGATTCTTTCACTTTCGGGACGTTCTTGGACACTGTGGAGGGGGCCTCATACAACCGTTTCGTTGTCTGGCTCGTTCTGCTCGGTTTTCCTCATCCTTTTGCTTGAAGTATTCTGGGACGTGTTCTGACGCGTGTTGTGACTTCTTCAGTTGGTTTCTGGCGTCCTCATCGCCTTCAGATGCTCGTGGATTCGGACTAGTTGCACGAACATTATCGCTTTCTTAGCACTGTCTACCGTTGCATATGCTTATGAAAATTTGGCTGAATCATGTGGTGTTCAGGGGGGTTTCTCGCCGACAACCAAGCAATATGATTGCCTAAATTGTATGCTGACATGCCGAGAGTCATCGAGCACGGGGCTTCCATAGTAATGTGTTATCATTTAGTTATCATTAAAATATTATTTAAAATGAAATTGATTACGTTTGTGTAAGTGTTTGCGTTGGAAATCCAAAATCCAAAATTCGAAAATTGGACCTGGTACAGCTCGGCAACCGTACAGGCGGTATATCTGCTAGTTACAGGTACCTAGGTAAGCTTGCAGGCCTACACGTCAGTGTACATGGTCGACACTCCCATCGATCGAGTGGTCGAGAAGTCATGAGTCGGCCTGTGATACGCTTCACCAAGCCTTTAGATTGGTGTAGGCTGTAGCCAGCGTCTCGTCCAAAACCTAGCCTACGTAGTTACTAGTAGGTACACTCACGATCAAGTTGATCGGCAGCATCACGAATAAGATCAATGGAGCCGGGGAAGCATCTGCCACGAACGTCCTTCTGATGGGTGGGCATGGAAGCGCCGAGGATGTCGCATCAAACGATCTCAACGCGGGGACGCCGCGTAGCCGGAGGCTGCAGGGGTACTATATGCAGCGACTTCAAGATCTTTTGACGAGAGACGTGGGTAGAACTCGGATAGCCTACTATGACGTTCTGAGTGGCGAGGACCTTGTCTTTTGCACGGCCAATCAGAGCACATTGAGCACCGACACCGAGAGATTCCATTTTGGACCAATCAGCCGAGCCTGAGGGGGGTTTAGCTAGCCCGAGATCCCCTTGGCTTTACACCAAGGCGCCACAACCGGAAAGCCAATCTAGATAGTGTGAAATGACGGACACGAAATGTTGAACCCGAGTGCTGTGTTGATAGAATGATTTGTACATGAAGCCAGATTGAAGCCAGAAGCCCAGAAAGCTGAAGGAAGCAAAATCACTGTAAATTAGGAGTCTGCGGTACTACTTGGTCCGAGCAAAAACACCGAGTTCGCATCTTTGTGCATGAGCGCCATGAAACTTTGACGATCTTGTTTTGGAGTCAGTGGCGGATCGTCCTGCGCTCGCGCCGCTACTTTTCCTCTCCGCGAGTTCAGGAGTTTGGCGCGATTGGAGTCTGTCATGAAGTCACATGTCCGAAACGAACCACTGCTTCCACTGAACTGCGCCAGATCTTCGGCAACACTATAGCCAAGCAAAGGTCTGACATTGGAGTAGTAGATCAGATTGGACGAGGAACCAGGACCGGGGAGCCTGGGCATGAAGAACTCGCGAAGCCACCGGACAGTAAGAAGTTCTAAGAACCATGTTCGATCCCCGACACGGACCCTCCGTCATTCCAGGAAGCGGTGATGCCCGGGTCGTATTTCTCGTACGACAGTATGTCACAGGCACTGGCGTAGGAAAAATTACTTCAGGTAAGACTCCGACTGGTACGAGGGGACGCCGTCTGCTTCGCTGCCAGATCCCGCCGGGTCATACGGGTGAATTAAAGGGCCAAGAACGTCCATGTCCTTCTCTGGCGTCGAGAGATGGTAGTCCGCTGGTGTGGTCACCACTTCTCTACGTTGCCATAGAAGGAGATCTACCGGCCCGGGAACGTTAGTGCCATTTGCGAGACTAACAGATATATGTGCACCATAAGTATGCTGCGCGCGCTCCATTGAAATGCCAGGGCAGTGCAAAGGAGACCTGCCTGCCTGAAACTGAGTCGGTTTGTTCATGCCACCATGCTTGCCTTGCTCGGACATTGAATGTTGAATTCGATCGTTTTGCAGCGCGAACCAGCTACGACGCGATGTTTTGAACGAGCTCGTTGCCTTCGCCTCTGCCGCAGTGTCGTATGGATCTCGTTGACCAAACGTGGGCTTTGCCATCCTCAAAGTCGGAAGGAATATTTGGCGTGATGGGAGAACGTGTTCGAACTGGTAGCCCACGCCGTTGTCGTATGCATGTCATGATGCAACACAGCCAGTAAAAATGGTAGAGTGCGGAAGACCGGGCTATCTAGGGGTTCTGGATTAATAATATTAATCCCGACGAGAAGGCGACGTTTGGTACTAGGTGTCCGTGTTTCCCAGCTTTGCCGTATGTTTACTAGCACGGACTGGTTTGTCATTGTCACACGCATTTTAGAACGTTCCGCCATGACATCAAAGTCTTTTCCAGAATGAGCGGTTGGAGAAGCCGTTCGATAGTACGAATGTCAATGATGCACCAGACTCACCTCGAATCGTCCTCGAGAAAGGGGGTTGGGACTTTCTTACTATTTTGGATGAGTGGAAAGGGGCAATGAAACAGGGCACGGGGGGACGTGCACACGCGGAAAGCACAAGCATGGATTGGACACCTTTCACAGGTTGACGGGAATGAAACAGCGGGCAAAAATGGTCTGGTAGGTCGACGATGCGACTTGTAGGTTTCCTGTTGGGTCAGTCATGGTCCGCAGAAGTGAGAGAGACGGGGACGGGGGGATATATTACATACGTGAACCTACACAATGTGTTTGTACGTAGCCTGCTGTGACGATCGGCCACACGTTGTTCGTTAAAGCGGTCGCCTAAAAGCCACACCAATTTAAAGGCCGTGCCATTCGCTGAGGCGCCATCCTCCTGGGATCTGGGTTATGTATGTGAATAATCCTGATGAGCCGTACGACATGTACTTACAGTTCCGAAGTTCGATCAGAAAAAATAAAAATAAAAAAGACTCATATATCTGGCTCAGGTTCTCAGGATGGCCGCATCAGCAGATTCGTGGTTGGAGTTTTGAACTGCGCCCACGGTGACCTTGCGACAAGCCTCTTGGTCGCTCCCTTTGACTTTTTCCGCGTCACCGTGTTTGCTCGTCGGTCGTTTCTTGTATTCATCCTGAGCCCGTCGTTTGACCCGACGACGACGGCGACGACCACAACATGCCTTTCGAGCGTTATCTCCGCGCTGATGACCACGCAATCAACAACAACGCTGACTACTACCAGGACTATAGACATGCCTACGACGACGCCGACTGCCATTATGCCCATGGCCACCACTCGTACCTGCCTGAAACTACCCACTATGATCACCATCACCCGCATGCGGTCCAGTTGCAGATCCCCCAGTTCATGTTCAGTGGCCCGCCCATACTTGCACCAGGTGGTGGTGCAGAAGTTCTCCCAGCAAGTCTCCTAGACAGTGGTCCAGATTCGTTCGCTTCCTCCTGGTTCACTAACAATGGGTTCACATCGTGCGTCCCGTACTTTTCCCACTTCTCCGCGTGCTTATCCTCCTCCAAGCTTCCACTCTGCCCTGATCTCGAGACAGATTGGCTCAGGATCAACGCCTCTCGATAGTGCCAGCACTGCTCCCTACCATACTTTTCCTCCTAATAGGTCGCAACACCTTCCCCCCGATTCTCCCCCTCATTTCACTGCGAACGTGGACCCGCGTCAGCGGCTACTTCCAGAACAACCACCCTCACTCGAGGTCGCCACCTATATTCCTGATCTTGCTTCCTCGTCCCCATCCACAGGATCATGCAACACCACATCGTACGCACTCTCCAATGCCCTTGTTCCAGATCCTATTCCCTCTCTCTCCATGACTGCCCCATCCGCACTCGGCCTCCCAGTATATTCAGCCTCAGGCTTCGATGTCCTCTCGATCCTCTCACGAGTGGTGAACCGTCACCATCCGACCATCCAGCTTGGCCCCGTCGATCTTTCGTGCTCATTCGTTATCGTGGATGTGAGACGATACGACTGCCCTATTGTATATGCTTCTCCCACGTTCTGCCATCTAACGGGGTATAAGGAGCAAGAAGTTCTTGGACGTAATTGCCGCTTCTTGCAATCCCCAACTGGTAACGTCGCAAAAGGTGAACCGCGTCGCTTCGTGTCCCCAGAAGCCGTTTCCTACATGCGAAAATTGCTTTCGTCGTCCAAGGAATGCCAAACAACTGTGATCAATTATAGAAAGGGCGGGCAAGCCTTTATCAATCTCGTCTCCGTCATCCCTCTCCGCGGTGGCGTACATAATATGCCTGAAGAAGCTGATGAAGTCGCCTACCATATCGGATTTCAGGTGGACTTGACGGAGCAGCCAAACCGGATACTCGATAAAATACGTGATGGGAGTTATTGCGTCAACAACAGCTCCTGGGGAACGAACAGCACAATCAGCAAGGCTGGGCTTCCTGATGTGAGTCATAGTCTTGGCCAGCTCGCCCAAGCTCAGAACATGACGAATATCGGTCCCAAGGGGGGAAGACATGGGCAAATGATGAGTATAGCAGTGTCGAAGGAGTTGAGAAACCTTATCGCCGACACAACTTTCACGGACTCCGTACTGATCTCGACAGGGACAAACATCTCTGGTCCAACTGGTGCTTTAAGTGGATCAGCGGAGCAAGGGAACAATGCAACGACGCCCCTCACGATGTTCGTGGCGCCACCATCTAGCTCCACTTCTATGAATCGCACGTTGGCTAGCGGTAATACGACGGCCGGATCGATTCCCGTCTCGTTATCCCCATCCCTCTCACTTCTGCTTCTTGAGTTTCTCCCAGATTTCTTGCTCGTGTTGTCTTTAAAAGGTGCCTTCCTCTACGTTGCGCCTTCGGTTCGGCTTGTCCTTGGCTACGAACCACAGGAGCTTGTAGGTAGGAGTATATCTGATGTCTGCCATCCTGCCGATCTAGTGCCACTTATGAGGGAGTTGAAGGAGGGTAGTGTGAATGGGCTCAGTATTTCAGGGACGGGCGATATTGGCTCGTCGACGGGGCCGGCGTCCAATCTTCTCCCGAAATCGGTGGATCTGCTCTTCCGCGTTCTACCCAAGGTGTCGACGTCCTCCTCGTCTAAGGAGGCGCAGGAGACCTCTGCTGAACAACGTGACTTTTCTCCTTCCCAATCGTCATCCGCATGCGCATCGGCGTCGCAATCATCACTATCAGCGGGGACGCTATGTTCAAATGATCCGTCTGATGGAACAACACCATCATATGTTTGGCTCGAATGTCGTGGCAGGCTCCACGTTGAGCCAGGAAAAGGGCGGAAAGCGATCATACTCTCTGGGCGCTCGCGATGGATGCCTGTCGTGCGGTGGGGTAGCATCGACAAGGCAGGCGGCGTTGGTAGGTGCCAAGGAGGAGATATCCACGGTGGCTCGCGTATGACGACAGGTGTGCTCTTTCCCTCCTAGACTCGAGTATTTGGAGTTCTGACCGTTGTTCGATTTTCAGGTTTAAGGCTAAGTGGGACATCTCCGGGCGAGGCGGTTGGAGCAGGATCGATTGATCCCTTGGAATTTTGGGCGCTGTTGTCGTCCCAGGGTACCTTCCTAGTGGCGTCTGCGAGCGTGAGGGATGTGCTCGGATGGGGAGCCAGTGAGGTGATTGGAAGGAGTCTCTGGGCGATGTCCAGGGATAGTCGAAGTGGTATGAGGGAGCGAGTCGAAGCTGAGTTGGCGAAGTTGGATACGCTGGAGGTATGTCTCTTCCCCTTCTGGCTTCTATAATGGTTATTTAGAGAACTTGCTCTTTTTTCCCGCCTGGGTGTTTGTAGGTGAAGAGCATGGTCGACCCTCCACCAACGGTCGTGACGACGTCTCTGATACATAAAGAATTGCATGTGATATCTGTGCGGCTCGTGTTTTACCGTACACCACAGTCCCACAGGTATGGGCCGCCCTCGACATCGCCCATGGATGTTACCTCGACTCCACTCAATAACTCGTTGTGTCCTATCGTATGTCAGGCTACCGTGCTGTCAAACATCGAGTACCAGTCGAGCAACAACAACGACACAGGCTTTGGTCCTAGTCCTCGTCACGCACTGAACCACGATACGGACGAGCCAGTTCCCTCGATGCACCCCTCTGGCGCATCGCTCTTCGAGGAATTGGAAGCCGCTCGGGGATCAAGTTGGCAATACGAACTTCAACAACTCAAGTTTGCGAACCAACGGTTACTCGAGGAGTTACAGGCGCTCGAGGGCGCATGTGGGAGTAGCGGAGCTGTCCCTGCATCGTCTTCCAGCACGGTAGGGATGGGACACATGGCGACCGTTCCACTTCATCAACCATGCTCGTCTTCTTCGTCCACCACCGCAATCCCAATCCCGCAGCAGCCCCAGCTGCCTCGAACACGGTGTCATGCGCCGTTGATGCACTCGAATCTCTCCCCATCCCTGTCCTCGCTATGTCCACCCAACAGCTTGCACGGGCAGGATCCCCCGTCTTCGGAGTGGTCCTCGCTCGCTGGTGCGAACGGACGAGGACCAAATCCTCTCAAACGATCGTGGCGGTCCAACAACGGTCCGACGACCTGAATTCAGAGGCGATGGCGCCTCGCAGCGTGCGGCGTGCAGATTGCGCAGGTGAGGATGAACAGGTGGATGTCAGTGCTGTAAAACATATACGGAGACTGCCCCCTGCGTCCCTTGTCCTTCATTGCCCTCTTATACTATTGTACCTCCTTTTTTTCCCATTTTGTTGCTGTTTGTGCATCTGTCTCCCCTCGTCCCGCCCATTACTGAATACTCTTTTTTTTGCTGCGCGTTCGTCGTGATTCGAAATGACCTTGTGACAGATGATCGATGATCCGTGCCTCCCTTCTCTGTATTGCTAACCCTCGTACCGTTGTGAAAACTCTGCGTATCCTCACGACAATAGTCACGAGCTCGAGGATTCGGTCATGGTTCGGCGGGGCAAGGGGCCGACGAGTCCTGTTCCCTTGCACTCGGGGTAACACCCTCCGTGTTGGTCCCGACCGCTTGCTCTCCGCCCTCTGGATTTAGTTCGCTCGTACTCGAATACTCGGCTTTCGGATTCTGCTCTTTAACTTTCTTTACGACACTGTAGTATCACATTTCCATTTCACAACTCTACGCATGACCAATCTGCCTGATCAAGGTACATGATATCCTGGAGAAGACGGAGGGAACATGTCAATACTTTCAGCTGCTATTATATTCCTCCTTCCCACAATGGCGTACTGTTCACCATGCCATCAAGCCGCCTTCCTCTCACTGCTCATAGTATTCGCGAAGCAGCCACCGTCGCATTTAGACAATCCACTACTATTGTATGTTGGCTGCCAGATTTTGGATGGATGTCGTCTTACCGAGAAGATCCTACGACATCATATCCTCAAGTCTCGCAAGGAGCTGTACTTGTTTCCAGCCTCAGAGAAGGATAGCGTGGATGCTGCTATTAAACACTTGCTTAAGGACTGGCCATCTGATACCCTCCGACGGTCTCGTTGGATTCTTGTTACTGGGTGGCAAGTTTAACAACCAACTTCCGACAGTTATTCTCTAGCTGTTACCGCAACTTCAAGCTCAAGGAAGATCTCATGCGCGTCCTCGCAGAACCCGGACTACTACCCACTCTTCCACGCATATTATCGTTTCTGCGATATATTTTCGATGAGCGTACACCTTTGCAGATCACGCTCGATCAGCTGTTTTCAAACCGACCAGCGCCAGAACTACCGCCCCGCAGCGCTTTGCTGCGCGACAGTCCAGAGGTAGCAGGATATCGTCATATGATATCCCCGCGTTGCACCAATTATTTTCCGCTCTTCAGATCGACTCCTCGTTTCAACGGGAATACCTTGCTCGCCTTGACGCCAGCGCACGTGCTCGCGAGGAATTTCGAATGACTCACAGATAGTGTTGTGCCGGGCCCGACTTTGAGCACAGAGTGACGGGAGAGAATCTTGTCGATTCACTTGAGAAGTACTTTGCACACTGTAGAGTCAGCTACATTGACACTTTGGCCATTCTCAAGTAGAGTCTGGGTCCAACAATTGATCCACATGAACAAGCGCTCGATCGATTTAGTCATGGCCGCCGATTACGGCAGATGTTCTCTTGCGATATTTAGCATCTACCTCGACGATCAAGCTTCCCGGACAATGGAAGAAATGCTTGGTATCATTAGCTCTACTCCTCTTGGAACTCACCGTGCTCGGAGATTGCTCTAATTCGCTCTGGATGGTCTCGAAGAAGAGCTTTCGAAGGAGTTAGCGAACGAAGCATGTGACGGATGGAATCCTGAAGAGTACCCAGATTGGCTGCTGATCCAGGTGCGTTTCTGGTGTCCGAGCGCTTGTCTCTACTAACGGCGCTCCTTGCCTGTGTCAGGTTCAAGGCAATCTTCTCATTCGTCGCGTTCAAGGAGAGACTGCAGTGGAGTTGATGTCGCCACAATCCGGGGGAAACACTGTAATGCAGGTCAACATGGGCGAAGGGAAATCATCTGTGATCGTTCCCATTTATGCTGCTGCTCTCGCTGACGGAAACCAGCTTGTCCGTGTCATTGTCCCGAAAGCTTTGACGGTCCAGATGTTCGACTTACTTGTTGCCCGCCTTGGCGGGCTCGCTAACAGGCCAATATACCACCTTCCCTTCTCCCGTTCCCCCGAGGACGACCGTCGTGGCATGGTGATCAGCCTTCAAATTGATGATCTACACAAGCTCATGTCTCAATGCATGACTGAACGCGGAATCTTGTCCAGCCCGAGCACGTGGTGTCACTTAAGTTGATGAACGTGGAGGAGCAGATTCGTAAAGGAAAACTTGCGCCCCACCTATTACCGAAGCATCAGAAATTTAATTTACAAGCACATCACGACAGCCCTGTCTTTCAATCTTGTGAGCATGAAAGTTATGTCTATGATCGTCGATACGACTGACTATCTACGCCAGCTGCTGGGAGCCAGCGTTGTAGGTGACGTGTTTGAAGTGCTGAGCCAGTTCAAGTTACCTAACCACATGAGCAAAAAGGACATTGCTCATGTTGACCGTCATGACGAGCATAGTGGGGATGCTCACGGTGCTTCGAACAGAACATCCAAATGGCTGAGCCTTCAGAAGTGGACCCACTCACACATTCAAGATATCCTGGACGAGAACGACGAATTCCTTCACCCTCGGTTCCAACTGATTTACACCACTGGCCTCCAGCAACATATGGACGATTACTCAGCAGGTCCTCGGGCTCGTGAAAAACACGTAGATTCCCTTTCAAGAAATCACCCCAACGCCATGGAGTATAAATGCGACCCCCCTGGATCATTTCCACACGTTCCCGTTGTGCGAGCTTTCGACATTGGTCGACACCTAATATCGTTGATTGTGGAAGATGTCATGGCTGGGCGGCTTCCCAATTTCAACTTTCAACATATCTCCGTAGTATTGCATCGCGCAATTCGGGGTTTCATATCCGACGAGAATGTCCACCAAGTTCCAGATTCAGCCAAGATGATGAAGAAGTACGCTAAGTCTTCTCTCCAGAGTTATCTTTGGAGTGGACTCCTCCTCCTCCTCCGTGGACTCCTGGCCTCCAACATCCTCTTGTTTTCTCTTGCTGAGCAGAGATGGCATATTGAATATGGCCTTGTCTCGCAGCCGCGACACAGCGAATGCTCTCACAACTCCTCACTGGTAACTTGCAAGTGAACCAGCCACCACAATGCTTGCTGTGCCGTATCGAGCGAAAGACGTTCCGGACCCAACACCCAGTTCGGTGATCCAGATGTTACCATCATTCTCACATGCCTATCTTATTACTATACCGGCCTCGGCAAGGAGCAGCTGAGGGTTTCCTTCGAGATCCTGCTTGACTTGGATGACCCATACACGGAGTATGCACTTTGGGTCAAAGAGTATGATCCAAGCGAGTCGGTGCCGGACTCGCTTCAGAGACTCGGCGAGATCAACCTCAAAGCATCGGAGCAATGGGACAAGGAGATATTCCCACTTTTCACTTGGAATAAAGAAACCATAGATTTCTACCTTTCGCAAGTGGTGTTCCCGAAGGAAGCAAAAGAATTTCCTCTGGGTCTAGCTGGGATTTAGCAGAGAGGCGGGAAAAGGTTATAACTGGTGAGTGAACATGAAGTCATTCAATTCGGTTGCTGACCTAAGCATCAGGATTTTCGGGCGCGAACGACGACGTCTGTTGCTCAGCGCGAGCTCGACCACCAGCAGGGAACCAATGCGAGGGTTCTCGCATATCTTCTTCAGCCCGAAAATGACTTCTATATGGTGACTCACGAGAGTGGCGAACAACGAACCACACTTGGATTTCTCCGAATGGTAACCACGCAACAGTCCGAAATTCGTGTTTTGCTGGATTAGGCATGGCTCGACATCGCCGCCGATACCGATGGTGCCATCTATTTCAACGAGAATGATGAACTGATGGTACTCGCGAGAAATGGCATCACTCAATCAATGCTATCGTCCCCGCTTTCCCAGCATTTAGATCGTTGTGTTGTCTATTTGGACCATGCACACACCAGGGGCACCGACATTAACCTCCCTATTGAGTCACGAGCAGCTGTCACGTTGGGTCCCAAGGTTACAAAGGATCGTTTGGTGCAAGGTTCGGTTTGGTGCCATGATTCATTGGCTCAATCTCACGGTTTGTGATTTTCAGGCATGTGGATGCGCAAGCTGGGTCATGGTCATTCGGTCATGTTTTTGCGCCGCTCGAGGTTGATCGAAGGATCCGTGCTGTGTCGGCAAAAAGGATCCGAACGTTCAAGTCAACAATGTCAACATCTTATGCTGGGCAATACACGAGACCTGGACCGATATACAGCAGCGAGCTCCTTACTGGGCACAACAAGACATGAGTCATAAATCGAGCTCTAGCGCTTGGTTCCGTTTTTGCAACAATGAGGTCAGGCCAGACCGGTTGTCGGATGCATGGCTCCAGCCAGAGCTCAAATCGCTGGTTGATCTCTATGCACCCTGTGAAGCTAGAGATCCCTCGGGTACTTTGTCGGCACTGGATCCAGGGATCCGCCAACACTGTAAAAATCTCGGGGTTCTCTCTCTCCCGAGTGCATAGATGGAGGAAGAACAAGAACGGGAAGTCAACCGCGAGCGGGAGCGCCAACGAGAGGTAGAGCTACCTCCCAAGGCAAGACGGGCGGAGCATTCCCTGCATCCAGATGTCGTCAAGTTCGTAAAGACCGACGAGATTCCTCCATTGCATGCAAGCGATGCTTTTCATCCCGTCCTCACAACTCTCGAGAAGAGCTCTGCAGCTACTCGCGATGCAGACGTCTGGAGCCTGTTCATTTTGGTGACGGCGGACTTCTGCAAGACGATCGATCCTGAGTCCACTCCAGGAACCATGGATCAATATCTTCGACCTGTCCAGTGGATTCTCTCCCGGAAATTTTTGAAGGACCGCGACCAGCTGCTTGTTCTGCTGAGCCCATTCGAAGCCAAACTCTTGATGCCAGACATCAGGGCGAGCGAGTACGTCCACCTCCATGTGTACGCACCGCGCATATCCCGGCGAATGAGACCGTCCGACAGTGTATTCTATCCCTTCCCTACCCTCCGACTGGATTCCACCTTGGGCTCTGATCGATCAGCTGAACGCGTTCGCTGGGCAGCTCTATCTCAGAGACTATCAATCATACCTCCGACTATGTCGATTCCTCGGTGTGCCTACGAAAGATTCGCCCGACGACACAGCAGTCCGGTGGAATCTGTTCAATACTCCTGGTAATTTTGAAGAGAACGAAATCAGGTTCTCAGGTTCACCGTTGCTTTGCGTGTGGGCGCTACTCGCCATTCGGAGCAGAGAGCGACCCTTCACACAGACGCACATGGGCAAAATTCTTCAAGGGCAGCTACTAACAGAGAAAGACTTTGAGCGGCCAACGTTGGTTGTGGCTGGTCACAGCCCTGCTACATGCGATACGCAGACACCACGCGCTCTCACGTCCGAAGCTATGCTCCCATCGCTTTCGGACATGGAGTGCGATGCACAAGAGGGCCCTGCGTCATCAACGTCGCTTCGATCATCCAAGCGAGGATTGGAGATGGCTGACATGTGATGGACATTCAGAGCCACCCCAAAAGCGTCCACGTGTGGCTTGAGAATTAAAGCCTCGTCAATTGTGAGTTTTTTGATAGTAAGTGTCAACGGAGAACTCATCATCTCTTTTGCAAGGTCGGAAACACAGTCTCGCACCCCCTAAGAGTACCACCATCATTGACCTGCATACTTGACTGTGGAACCCGTTCACTCGAACTATTATTCGATGCCTGTGGGAGGTGTTCCCAAGGCGCGGTACGCGAACGCGACTGGAGATGCGCCGGTCATCGATCATCCATGCTCAATCTGCATTTTCGTATAGAATTTCAGTTGTTCTTAAGTGTAACATTCAGTCAGGTATCATTGTATCTAGTCTGCATTCTCTTCCAAGCGTTCACTGTAGCTGAATCGGAGCGTATCGTTTTCGACAGACCACCCACATCACCCACATGACCGCAATTGTTTTGCCTCCCATTCCAGTGCACCTGCGGCAGCGACTTCTTCCAGAACCCATCTGGATCGTCTTACATTGGCTTCATTCTTTGTGTCTGCTGGTCTATGTCAGTAAGCCTCCCATCAAATTTCTTCCGTGTCCTCGTGACACATCCCGCGTTTCGTCCTCCCGAGACTCCGACCCCTCTGATTCGTGTTTTTTTTTCCATACCTACCTCAGGCTCTACCTCGGTGATAGCATCCAAGTATTTCAATGAACACGCAAACACGCCAACGACCTCGCACCCCTCGTCCTCCGCGTTTGCGCTAAGCTTACCCGAGCTCCGGTGCACCGACATCACGCTTCAAATTTGAATGGCACCACATCCGCATTCACCCTAACCCAACACCTCTCAAACATGTGCATATACCCACCTTCCTGATGTCGACGCCGGCGCGCACATCCGCCTTACCCTGTGGCTTCATAAACGCGACATGACCCCTGTGCGCGTCCCCATGCGAGGGCGTCTCGTTTTCATGACTCTCCGTGAAACTCCCGAATCCATTCTTGAGACCCCTCCGTGCAGGCCTAGGTGTCATCGGCATCGGGAACTGCACCCCCACATGTATTCCTCGGGGCTCTGCCACCCCCTTCCTGTTTCCCTCCCCCCGAAGTGCGCCGTCGTCGCAATATGGTGTAATCGACATTGGTATCGTCTCCGGCCTCTAATGCTACGCCTGTTCGTACTGGTATTTGCTCGTAGGTCTGGAACGTTGGGGTGGTCCTGCTCTTGGTTCCCGTTCCTGTACCTCGGTTTCGACCCAAGAATGCAACGATTGACCGCAGCATTCGTCGAATGTGGGTAGGGTCCAGCCAACAGTGCAACCTGAGCTGAATGCACATGATGAGGGAGACAGGACGAGGACAGTACAGTCGAAACGCATGGGCAATGACATTAGAACGATTCGCGGTATGCCGCAGTGGTCTCTCCGCAGACCAGATCTAATGCTTGCACGCATTTTGTCAGATCTAGTAATACATGGTTCGTATTTGGGACTTGCAGTGGTTACAACAGGGGTTCGCAGTGGCACTCGTATCCATTCTGTTCTGTCTGCTTCATGCAGGCTGTCTAGCCCAGCAGTTGGGCCCACTTCGTCGCGGTCGCTATACAGCGAAATCCTCATGTTCTATGATTGGTGTTACACTATACCGAATCTCGCTCTCACGCGCCCATACATTCATTCCCTGTGCCACCACCGGCCCCGGCTCTCGCAAACACGAGACCAGCTGCCTTGATCCCGCGACGATGAACTGCGATATAACCATCCGGTTCGGCACGCGCGTTCCAATCACCAAACAAGAAAAACATGATCGATAGGCAGTACGGCGACCTGGGTGGGATCCATCGTTGCACGTACACAACAGCGGACGTGCCATGTGTTAGGATGTGTGCGTGCGTTTTCGTTAGTCATGAGTCATGCCGATCTTGATGCCCTCGTCGTGTCGCGATGTTGACTTTTGTGTGGATTGTTTTGCCTTTGCGTAGAATGTATCCGGTGCGCTACGGACTCGTGGTCGAAGACACTGGTTTGTCCATTCTGTCGTCTCACCCACAATCTAACTTACGAATCCCGTGCTCAATACTCGCCATCCAGGCTACCAATCATCTCACTCACGCACCCCGATTGCGCTCAGTACTGATCATGAAGCCATACCTAACCGAGCCTCCTAGCCGAGGTCGCACAGTAATCTTCTGCGGCAGCAATCCACAGCCGTAGGACGAGCTGGGCTCAGAAATCGATGGAAGCGAAACCGTCTTGCTTTAACTCTGTGCACGGGACTAGCTCGATCGAGCGATAGTGGAAAAGGTGCGTTCTGTTACGCTTTGGTACACAATTAAGCTCATCCTCTGTCCAAGTCACCCAATCGCATTCCGTTTTTTATGCGTTCCTCGATTCAGTTTGTCGTGGACCAATGGTTGAGCGTTAAGCCTCTACGGTGAGTCTTGGGAGGCCCACTGGTATTTTGATAGAATGATCGGCCTAGGACGTCCACCCTGGTGTAACAAGAATGTATTTCCTGTCTATAAGTGTTACTTGCGACGTTGGTTCCCGCCTGACTCCGCGGACACCGCTATCTTCGCACTAGGTCTTATCCGGCTTTGCCAAATCAAGTTATTTGTCACTACAAACTATGAAAGACACGCGGCTGGTGACATCATGCCAGGAGCCATAGATGGAGTAATCGTGGGAGGCAAACGTTTGCCCTCAACCCACGCCTTGGACCCGTTGTTATCCCTCAGGCGAGCAGCGCTGACCGTCGGTCGACAGAGATGAGTTTCCTACAAGGTTGGTTTACAACGAAGGGTACGTACCAACCTTCCTGGATATCGTTCTGGTTTGAATCCTGACCGTCGAGCAAGACACGCCGAACGTTGAGATAAACATCGATTCTAAAATACGGGCATTAGCCTTCCTACCTGGAAAAAGGCCTCGCATTGTTAGCTGCGAGGAGAACACGGTTCAGCTACGCCTTCTCGAAGATAATTTGATAGGGGAGGCAATTGAATCAAGAAATGGCGTTCTCGCCGTCGCCGCGTCCAAAGCTGGGGATCGGATTGTCACCGGTGAGACCGATGGATTCACGATCTGGAAAATGGGCGAGGAAGGCCCGGTCAAGGTGGTACATCGTGCCATCTGTGGAGTGAGGACCGTTGATATCTCGTCAGACTCGAAGTGGGTTGTAACGGGGTCAGATGCTCACACTGTTGACGTGTGGGACGTATCCACGGGCGACGGGCGCCCGGGCCTCGGACCGCTCAAACACGAGTATAACGTCGTCGCAGTCAAGTTTTGTCCCTGTGGCAGGCGCATCGCTACAGCCACTCTCTTTGGCTCAATCCGAATTTACGCCACTAATTCGGGGCAGAAGCTTCTCACCATCCCGGCTACGGTCATGTCGACCCTCTCCGTCCCTAACACTACGCTTGCTTGGTTCGCAGATCCGAGTCGTCCGCAAATCTTCGCAGCGTCCGAGGGTCAAATCAAATGTCTTGACTCTAAAGATGGATCTGTGATCTTCCAATGGCCACTTCGTGCTGTCCGCCATCCCTCATCGATCGCTCTATCACCTAACAGCAAAGTCATCGCGTATTCTTTGAATGATACTGTCGTACTTCGAGACACAGCTACCGGTCAGCAAATCGGCGATACCCTTAAACATGACGGAAATATATCGTGCATTACCTTCTCTCCTGGAAGCGACCACCTCGCAGCCGGAGCGGACACAAAGCTCACCATTTGGGATCTTCGAAAACTTCTTACCAATACCTCCTACTTCGTTGATGTGAGTACTTCTACTCCCTTGTAGCTACCTGGTCTGATGATCGAGTGCTAGACCACCACGGAGTATGCCGAATCGTGTGCACATCACAAACAGGATACGGTTCAGAAACCACCTCCCGTAAGTGGCCGCTGATGGTTCTGCTGTTAATCTAATCACTTTACTGTTATTTACAGTCCACTTTCCTATTACCTCTCATGAGCATCAGCAATGAAGCAGTCAAACCATGGCTCCATGGCTACTTAGACAGCGCAGAGGAAGTCTTCTCGAAGGAAATTGAGGCTTCTCCATCTTTGCTTAATCATAATGCATTTGCTAACCGGGCTATTTTACGAGGACGTTTAGGAAATGGGGACACAGCATTGGAGGATGCCAAACAGGTAACATTACATTGACTCTCTCCAAAACTTTTGTTCACTTGGGAATACCTTCAGTCTCTCCTCATTCAGGCATCAGCAATAGGTCAGATTGCAAAGACTATGGCCATTATTAACCAAGGGCAGCATGAGTTGGCCAGGTGGGAGATTCTCAAAGTACTTGAGACTGGCCACTCAGATAAACACACATTCCTTTTGAAGGTCATCCAGGTTTGCATCTTACATCCTAAAGCTTCAATTACTTCATTAATGTTTATTGGCAGAGTATTCTCTCTTGTTTGTCTGGGAAGTATGATGAAGAAACATCCCATATCAGTCAGCTGAGTAGGGACCATCAGCTACTGTTTCTTGTTCAGGTATGCACTCAACTGGAATGTAGTGACACTATGTTACTTCAGCTTTGATATTGCTTTAGGCAAACATGCACCTGTCTGAAATGCATTTTGAAGATGCAACGAAGTCTTTTAGGAAAGCACGAGTACCAATCATGTTCCCTTATGATGAAACCCCAGATATGCGGACTATTTCATTTGTAATTTTTTTTCTTCCTAAAAATATGAATTGATGGATGCTAACTCATTCTTCAAGATCTTTGGATGGAAATTCAGTGGTCTTGGAATCCAGGTTCAACAAAGAAAATGTAAATTCCTACTGGATGATGGAAACTCAAAAGCTGCAGACCTCTTCCTTGAAGTGAAGGATACTTATCAGAGAGAGATTGCAACTCATGCAGAACTCTCAACCTGGGCCTTAGGTGTGTGGTAAAAAATATTGATATAAATGAAATGATTCCAATCCCTCTTTACAGCATTTGGAAAATGTTGTCTCAAAGAGCTTGAGGCCCTTGGTGACAAAGCCCTGGCTTCTGGAAACTACAATGAGGCTATCAGACAGTACAAAGCTGTGGAACCTCTAATTGGAGTCCCGGATTTGAAACATGCTCTACTGCTCAAGCGGAGCAAAGCATATGTAGAACTTGGTCAAGCAAATTGGATGCCAGCCCTGCAAGATGCAGATGAGGTATAGTCATTCTTGCTTCTTCTTGCCTCTTATATGATTTCATGCATATTTCTACTAGGCAATTAGACTAAACCCATATTCCCCTTGGGGCTATGATAGAAGGCATGCAGCACTACATCTACACCAAGACTATCATGAAGCAGCCGAAGCCCTGGATCAGGTGATCTCATACCTTGCAGATTCTAAGGATGCCAAGTCGATTGGTAAATCTCTTTTGCATCACAATATATCATCTGAAGACATTGTTCTGGCAGAACTGCGAAACCAGGGTGTGATACCTAGCCAGACAAGAAAAGTTATAATGAAAGTTGTTGAGGACACCCTTGCTCAACCACGGCCGCATATGCTGGTCAACACCAAGAGCGGACGTCTCTGCGACAAACAAAAGCAAACAGAGACCTTTCGAGCAGATCTCGAGTACAAGGCCCTCGTTTTGTCCCCGACATCACTGGTCGTTGCTGATGACAACTGGAAAGAAGCCATACAGAAATACTTCCGCTATTCCACGTTGTCCCACACATGGGAAGATAATGGCGAACCCGAATTCCGTGATGTCGAAAAGAGATCGGTGGACAAACTCACGGAGTCATCCCCCCACACGAAGTTGCGAATGTTCTGCACGAAAACCTTCGAACACGGTTATTGGTGGGCTTGGAGCGACACATGCTGTATCAACAAGGCCGAAAAAGAAGTCTTGAACGTGGCGCTGCGGTCCATGTATCGCTGGTATTCTGAATCGTCGCTCACAATAGTTCACCTCAAGGGTGTACGTGGTCAGCTGGAGGTTGACGTCCATACCCTTTTGGAGTTTTTGGATAAGCTCCTGAAGGACTTTGTGGAGTGCAAGTGGAACAAGCGTGCATGGACCCTGCAGGAGTACTTTGCATCCAAGGCTATCCATTTCTACACCGAAGACTGGAAGCCGTATCTTCCCATTCACAATGCCCGTCATGCGGACACCAACATCACCAATCACAAGAGTCTTCGTGCCATCCAACGAGGAATGGAACTTGTCACTGGGCTCGATGCGGACCGTCTTGCCGCTCTTAAGCCAGGATCCGACGACGCGCGCGAGAAGCTCCGCCTGGCTTCGGCGCGCAACGCTACGAGGAGGGAGGACGTCGCCTACTCCTTGTTGGGTATCTTCAAGGTCACTATCGAAGCTATCTACGGCGACGATGAAGTGCCCCGTGCGCTTGGTCGCCTCTTGGGCGCGTTACTCACCCAATCCGCTGACGTTACCATCCTGGCTTGGACGGGGAATCCATCTGACTATAACACCTGCCTCCCTGCTGAGATCACCGTATACCAGAAGTCGGAATCATCTCTCCACGTCCCCCATCCAATCGAAGATGCGAAACTAGCAGTCTCGGCCTCAAACATGGTTTCGAGTCTGTCCCCCACGGTCCTCAATTCAGCCATAAAGCTTCATGACCGCCTACTCGACTTACCACCGCCAGAACTCCACCACGGCCGTCTCAGGCTGCCGTGTATTTGCTTCCCGCTGTCGTCCACCCCCCAGGATCTGAACTCCGACAATCGCACGGTTGCGGTGCCATTCCTCGGGAGAGTCGAGCTCAAGACAGTGGAGGACTTGCCCAGCTCACGCAATATGGTCCTTGTACATCCATGGTTTAGACGCCTACTGGACCCGGGCATCTCGTTGTCGGGTGCTGCTCGGCACAAATGCGCATCTAAGCTTCTCGCCGCCCTCGGGCAGCCATTTGGGGCACTCTTACTCGCTCTGAATCCGTCTTCCCAAGATTATCGGCGTATTGCCACTGACCAACTCATCGAGGCGCAAATACAGGAGGACGTTTCCCCGGAGCAACTCCTGGACAACATACGTGTACTCTACATACGCTAGTGGTTGCTTATCCCATCCGAGCATTACCATGACTGGAATTCTGGTGTCCAGTTCTGTCCTCGTTACCTTGAGCGTTGTTGGAATCCTTTCACGAATGATCGTGCTTATCCTTTGTGCCATATCTTTTCTCCCCCAGCTGTACCTTCCTCCCTTTGTGACTGTTGTACAAAACGTGGTGTATTGTCTCACTTCTTCAAATTTGATCACGGATCTCCCATTTGAAACTGATACATCATATTTTGTTTTAACGCTCAGTCCAAAGTGTTACATGGTATGCGCGTGCGATAAGAAGTGAACTAATAAAACACCAACTGCGTTTCCTTCCGAAACGGGTGCAGCATGCTAATCAGTATTCAGGCGCAGGTTGGAGCGTACTGGTATAGGGCAACGGGAGTACGCAACTCCGTTCGAATATTTACTGTGTCTCCGGCGCAGTGAAGACGCACGGACGGTCGTATCCGTCTTGTCATTGTCTCGCGACACCTCGGGGGCGGGACGTATTCCTTCGTCGGTGTCGGTGCTGTCGCTCCATGCGACCGATGCGGGATGAAAGGGTAAATATTCCGAACTAGATCCCTGCTGTGGATCTTCAATCGTTGATACGTGACCCACCGAGGGGCAGTCGTCTCGTCATCGATGCCGGACTGATCGTCGTACAGGGGGTGCGCGTGGCAACAGTGTAGCACGCTGAGATGCCAGATAACGACCGATGTTAATGAGTCTCCCGATCTTGTCTCTGCTGGGGCTCCTCCATTTCCCGCATTTGTTGATGGTGGAGTGTGTTGAGCCACCGAAAGCTTTCCTGCCAGTGGACCATGTGAGGTGGGTGTGACGAGTTCGGGCGGCGGGTATGCGGATGTCTCAAACTTGTACTTGGGTGGGATGTACAAGATGGTGTGCGGATTGTAGATAGCGCAATGGTGGTGTGGAGGAAGCACGAGCAGATGGCAGTTTGGGGTATATAAACCATGACTACCGTGGGGTGTTCAAACGTTCCATGATCCTGAGGAAGGATTCCTGTGGCCTCGATCTCAGGACCTCCAAACGACATGTCGCCACGTCCTCTCCCGAATACCACCATGTCGACCACGTCGATTTTGAATCGACGAGTTCAGCGGCATTCATCCACACTCCTACATCGTATGACTATGCTGTTACCCACGTTCTTTTTCCTGTCGAGCTTCCCCTCAGGACAGCCTATACACGATCTTTCACTAGCTCGTGCAGTGTGCGCTGCTGCCTGTGCTTATAACGCACACGTCTATGGAACCTCTGAGCATCGCTGGAATCACATCGTAAAGATGCTAGACAACTTGCAAGCCTCCGTCCAATCTGAACACTCGGGCAGAGGTCAAGTCATCTCCCAGCTGCGCGGAGTGCAAACAGGAGGTACGCTCACGAGTTCTTTATGGATTCACGCTAACAATCTGCAGATATCCTTACCTTGCTCATCCGACCTCGACGTACTGGGATTATCCTCACGAAGCGGGAAAACTGTACCGTGTTCGAATCACTCGAAGTGTCCCCGACGCAGTGATGCTGCAGAGAAGACGGCGGGGTCCCTCATATGTTCGTATCCTGGGTCGGCCGTCGAGACGCCGAACAAGGCATTTGACGATGGGGACTTCCAAATCAAGCTCGCCAATTTTCTCTCTCGCCCCAACGCTGTCGACTCGGATCTTCCTCTCCCTCCCCCAGATCATCCGCAATATATTACTGCTTTGCTGACTGGCATTTTGCAATGTGTTGGTCTCACTGCTGACGTTGCTCCCATCATCAAACGGATCCGCGATGCTGTCGTCCAGTGGCGGAGGCGCAATGGCTCAATCGAGGTTGTTTGGCGTCGCTCGTCTCTTTGACTTCTAATCAGGGTAGCAATCCAGACGTCCTTTGATCGTTCTCCTCTGGACGTGCTTTCTACAAACGATTCATGTTGTTCTTTCTATGCACCCTCGCAACGGATCCAAACAATACGAATCTTGCCAGTGATCTGCTTCATTTGATGTCATGTGAAATTCTCCGACGTTTAAGCAAGCAAACTTCGCTCCTCTACTCCCGACTGGCTATCCGAAATGGCACTGAAGACATGCACCTGCCTTGGAGAGATCCTTGACGCCAGGTGGGGGCAGCTGAGTGCCCGCTCATCACTCGGCGAGATCAACCTCAAAGCATCGGAGCAATGGGACAAGGAGATATTCCCACTTTTCGCTTGGAATAAAGCAACCATAGATTTCTACCTTTCGCAAGTGGTGTTCCCGAAGGAAGCAAAAGAATTTCCTCTGGGTCTAGCTGGGATTTAGCAGAGAGGCGGGAAAAGGTTATAACTGGTGAGTGAACATGAAGTCATT
>JBBPRS010000342.1:0-21689 GCA_038093155.1 Boletus huronensis
ATAAAAGATCAAGATCATCTAGATCATTGATATGAGCCATAGTGGAGTTGATAATGCTCCATGGGTCTAAGGTATGATTAGATAAGGGGAAAAGATAATTGATAGCGTCCCTTGTATGGTTATAAGCACTGGGCCTTACAGAGTTAACTGCCCTTTTCTAAGAAGAATAAGATAAAAGCGTCTGAAAGGAATAGATAAGAAAAGTGAAGCATAAGGACGATAAAAAATGAAAATTGTCCTTGATTACGCTGTAATCTTAGTGCATGGCACTTGCTTATGTTAGCCTGTAACAGACAGAGAGGAAGTCCTTGGGGGTACGACTGTAGAGATGAAGGTAGATCAAGATAAGGACATGGGAGCGGGGGAGGGGACCTAAATAGGTGTCGTGGCTGTGCATAGATCAAGGTACATAGGGCTAAGGGTAGTCCGAAAGAGGAATACACATGGACAAGAAGCATAGGGTGAAGGGTAGTCCGAATAAGGAATACACGAGGTCAAGAAGCATAGGGCGAAGGGTAATTCTGAATAAAGGAATATGCGAGGAAGAGAATCATAGGTCTAAGGGTAGTTCCAAGTAAGGGAACTCATGTGGAGGAGAGTCATAGGGCTAAGGGCGATCTGAATAAGGGATGCACGTGGGTGAGAAGAGACAGAGAGATCTGAGGACTGGCCTCAAGGTGGTGATGCGGAGGGATGTCATGGTAAGGGGGAATGACGTGGTTAGGTGGTGACAAGGCTAGGTGATGAGGACACGACAGAGGGAGTACGCGGTTCAAGGAGGGTTTGAGTGGAAGGAATACCGACTAGGTGATCGAGGACTAGAGGGTAGGATTGAGGATGGGAGGGTGCGGGAGGGTCAAGGCGAGACAAGGGGAAGGCGAGGAAGAAAAAGAAACGGGCTAGATCACATGCTCAGCAGTAATTGTAACACAATCATCCAAGTTTTCATTGCAAGGCTTTATCCTTGGCTGCAAGGTATCTTGTTTAAATAACAAAGTGGTCACAAGATATAGTACAAATCATATTTCCAAGTTTCTAAATACTTCATTCCAAACTACATTTGTAACTTTGGTATTTTCTTCATTGTCTAGATCATGAGGAAAGAGAACTTTAATGTTTCTGGGGTGGGTACAACGTGAAAAGGCCACATAGAGTTGTCCATGAGAGAATACAGGTGAACTCAAGTTGAGACCAACATGCTTGAGTGTTTGACCTTGAGACTTATTGATGATCATTGCATAGGCCAGATGGACAGGAAATTGCAAGCGACGAAATGAAACAGGGGAATCCTCCAAACCACTATTAAGGGCCATGCGAGGAATAAAGACCACATTGTCATTGCCAGCCCTTCCTAACACACAACACTCCAGTGAAATGGCCAAAGAGCGAACTATGCTCAAGGCAAACCTACAACCAAAACAAAGACTTAAGGCGAAAGAGGAGAGGTTGAGTGGATCTCTTTGGGGGAAATTCCCAAGAGAACTAGACTGAGGAAATCCTTGTCGTAGTCTCTGGGTTTATATAGCAAACTATATATTTGTACATGTGTGCACTAGATCTACCGATGTAGGGTCTAGGGCTAAACAGTAATTAAATACACATGTATCAGACGATTCTGATGGAACAACATGAGGCATATGCATGGTGTGGCAGAATGGAAGAGAAGCATAAGCGGTGATTAAAATAAGAAGAGAAGTCGATGGAGATTACCGTGCGACCAATATGTTCATAAGGAGATAGATCTAGATCGTAGATCGGATCGGGGAAAGGAAAAGAATCACCAAGTCATCTAGACTGTGGCATGAGTCGTAGTGGATGATTGGAGATCTCCATGTGAGTAATCTAATCTGATAAGATAAGATAAAAGTGTCCCTCCACTGAGTGGATGTTATTCGCTAGGCCTTACTGCCGAAGTTGCCTTTTTCTTCGAAGAATAAATAAAAGTAAAACCGGGAAAAATAGATAGACTTGTGGGAAAGTCTGATGTAACCTGTTATGACCATAACATCCAGGATGCGCCAAGTGGATCTGATAAGCCTCAAGCGAGTACCATTGTAGAGACCATGGATGGGATCCAGATTTCTCAACAGCATTAGTGGGGCACCATTCTTGAGCTCTAGCTGGTGAAGGGGAAATCCAGAGGGGTTGAAGGTATGCAGGACTTCTGACTGGATGTAGTCATATTCTCTATCAGTGACAGAGTCAGCACTGAGGTAGGTCATCTTCTCCTAAGGTGCTACAGAGTTGAGAATGGTGGAATTGATCTCATGGACCTGAACATTCCTGGGAGCAAGAATAGTGTGATTCAAGAAGTACTGATCAGAAGGGTGGTTTCCAGCAAGCAATTGGGAGTAAAGGGCATTGATGAGAGATTGCAGGTCATTACCACAATGCTTGTGGGCAGGAAGGATCACATCTCCATTAGTGACTCCAATGTGAAGAAGTTGCTGTGCCCAGTCATCAGATTCAGGATCTTGGCCAAGATGCATGTTTTGAAGGAGATAGTGGACAGTCATATTTGCCCAAAGGTTGGAGTGGGTGAGAGTGGCAGGGACAATCTGTTCTCTTGAGCCATGTTAGATGACAGGAAGAATTTGTCTGAAGTCTCCACCAAATAGAATAGTGAGACCTTCAAATGGCTGGTTTCTATTGAGGAGATTGTTACAGGCTAACATAAACAAGTGCCATGCACTAGGATTACAGCGTAATCAAGGACAAATTTTCATTTTTTATTGTCCTTATGCTTTGCTTTTCTTATCTATCTCTTTCAGACACTTTTATCTTATTCTTCTTAGAAAAGGGCAGTTAACTCTGTAAGGCCAAGTGCTTATAACGATACAAGGGACACTATCAATTATCTTTTCCCTTATCTAATCATACCTTAGACCCATGGAGCGCTATCAACTCCACTATGGCTCATATCAATGATCTAGATGATCTTGATCTTTTATCCCTTTATCTTATCTAATCTTTTGAACTTAGTTGTTTTCCTTTTTATAGCTCCTAGATCAGATCTGTGATCAGATCACTAAAGCTATGTTCTTTCTTCTTATTCACATTACTATGCTTCCTTTTCACATCACCATATGTTTTACTCATGTTTCTCATATCCTGCCACACCTAGTGTGATGTGCATGTATTTAATCTCCTTCTCACAGCCTTATGGCTATGTATGCTTCTCTTCCATTCTTGATCCATGCTTCATCCTCCTTTATTTAATTAGCTGCCACAGATCCAGATCTAAAGTAGATCAGATCTCCCATGTGTATTTAATATAGTTTGAATATATAAACCCAAGAGCCTAGCACTGGAGTCCCCAGTCTAGTTCTCTTTGGATACTTCCTCTAAAGGGATCCACTCTGTCCTCTCCCCTTAGTTCACCAAGGGCTAGCTCCCTTGCTATTCCCAGTCTTAGTTAGGTGTTGGTTTGGTTTGCCCTAGGCTTAGATCAGCCCTTTGGAGCCATTTCATTAGCCCTACGTACCTTGGTCTGTGCACAGCCACGACACCTATTTAGGTCCCCACCCCGTTCCCGAATTCTTATCTTGACCTACCTTCATCTCTATGGTCGTACCCCAAGGATCTCCTCTCTGTCCTAGCTAGTTCTTCATTGAATCTACGCTCCCTCATCCTCTCATTTGCCTGAGGTCTTGGCCATCTCATCATGGACTCACTATGTCCTAGTTGTTACGCCAAACCCGGATAGGGCCAAGCATAGACCTTCGAGGTCATCTATCTGCTCATGACTTGAGCGAAGGGAGCACCGAGCAGGTGCAACAAGTGAGTTGGAACTAGGACATGGTGAGTCCATGATAGGACGGCCAAGACTTCAGGCAAGCAAGGTGACGAAGAAGTGTAGATTCAATGAAGAACTAGCTATAACAGAGAGGAAGTCCTTGGGGGAACGACCATAGAGGTGAAGGTGGGGGTGAAGGTTGATCAAGATAAGGATCTAGGAGCGAGAGGGGAGACCTAAATAGGTGTCATGGCTGTGCACGGACCAAGGTACGTAGGGCTAAGGGTAGTCCAAATAAGGAATATACGTGGACAAGAAGCAAAGGGCAAAGGGTAGTCCAAATGAGGAATACACGAGGGTGAGAAGCGTGGGGCAAAGGGTAATCCAAATAAGGAATACACGTGGAAGAGAATCATAGGTCTAAGGGTAGTTCCAAGTAAGGGAACTCACGTGGGCAAGAAGAAGTGGAGATGAATGTCCATGAGGTTAGGACACAAGGGATGAAGGGGGAGAGGGGTCGGAGAGATCCGAGAACTGGCCTCGAGGGGGAGGCGAGGTGACGTGATGTGGCAGGGATGATGCGGCTAGACAGTGGTGTGGCTAGGCGATGAGGACGTGACAGAGGGAGTATGCGGTTTGAGGAGGGTTCGAGAAAGAGGAATACCGACTAGTTGATTGAGGACTAGAGGGTAAGATTGAGGATGGGAGGGTGCAGGAGGGTCGCGAGAGGGTTGAGGGTGAGGCAAGGAAGAAAAAGAAATGGGCTAGATCACATGCTCAGTAGTAATTGTAACACTAGTCATAACTTACTTGTTGCACCTGCTCGGTGCTCCCTTCGCTCAAGTCATGAGCAGACAGACGATCTCGAAGGTCTATGCTTGGCCCTATCCGGGTTAAGCATAACAGAATCTATGTGCAAATGTATCATGCTTTCCCATTTTCCCACCAAAGGTGTTAAAATCCAGACATCCGAAGGTCCGGAGTTAGGCAGAGCAATACTGGTTCTATATGTACTGGAGCTCAGCTGTTGCCTAAGAGGGCAAGAACAACTGAGGTGTCCAGAAGTTTGGGAGGGAGTTTATATACTCTAGGGTGAAGACTAACTTGTACCTTAATAAGTATCAGGGAAGAGAGAGAAAAGGAAACAGTACAGTAATGGTGATAGGCAACTAGCCATAACACGGTGTTGTATCATAAAGGTCAGCGCTCCAGAGTTTAACTCCTAACATCCAGAGCAATAATGGAATCTCCAGAACTTCAGAGATTTAGCATGCTTTCCGGAGTTCATTGTATCTTGTCAAAAGGAACATGAACAGCAAAGGGGAGTATTGAAGATATAAGGTTTTCATCTTCGGATTTCATTTCCAGAACCTTATTCTTCATATGGTCTTTTATGATCAAACCTTAAACCTTCTTTAAGTTCCCTGTTCATATTCGTTATTGAGGTTCTAGACCTTGCTTAGTCATCAAGTCTAGAACATAACATCATACCCTTCACCCTGGGTTATAGGGTTCCATATCTCTTATCTATGATGTCATAACCCTCTACCCTAGGGTTCTGGGTTTGTCCTCCATCTGTCAGCTGATAACGACAGGACGTACTATAGCTGTCAGTGATACTATAGATTCCACCAATAGTGATTCGCCCTCTTATCATAGGGCTATAGGCACTTCCCTTTCTTATACTATAGTTACCATACTCGTCAGACACAGCATGGTCTGTGCACCCTACCACTTAGGTATAAGTACTGGGTCCTTACAACCCTTTCAATCTAAGCCGGTTTCATACCTCCTTCACTTTGAGCTCAGTCCTATCTCCAAAGACCTCCCAGTGCTCTATAGCACTCACTTCAAGCACTCCATTCTACCAACCAGATACCACTCTCGACCGTGTAAGTTCTCCACCAGTCATCGAGCCTTTGCCACTTCCTATTGTTCCCTCTGCTACTTCAGAGTTGTGCGACTTCAAAACACCCCAATGCGCTGATGATGAGCTTTGAAGCGAGCATCAAGCTCCTCATTTCCAACCACTTCCTTGCACCATATCAAGATATGGTCAAAGAATAACTTGTGAAGCATATGAAGAAGTTCAGGGAGGAGGAAGATGGATACTTCACTATTCATCCAGTCATGCCAGCATGGGAGGTGAATACCCATAAGCAGGAACTCCTTGCACAGTTTCTGAAAGTGGTTGATGTTCCATGGATCAACCTTGAGACAGAGGTCATGGATCAATGCAAGAGTGTGTGATCTAGTGCGACCAGGCTGACGCTTAGCATCCCCAAATTCCTTGAGCATCGCCAGTGTGATTGGGGATGTGTTTTTGGATGTGCAAGCAATCATCTGTTGTTCTGGAAGGTCGGCTATCCATCCAACCAGTGGTATGAAGCAGTATCGTGTATTGCCAAATGGATCAACCAGGAATGATCCTGTGTTGGCTGCGTGTTTCAGGTTTGCAATGATGGTATCAACACATTTATACCAGACATGTGATTGCAGGATGGTCTGATAGTCTAGATGAGTGTTGAATTTCGGGATTGGCATAAAAGCAATGCATCGCCAGGCGTGGGACGTTGCCTTCATATGAACATCTGAATCTATGTTTCCAATGGTAATGAAGAGGGGATGCATTTCTAGTCCACCTGTCTGCCTTGTCATGGGCATTTTATCTGATGTGGCAATGATAGGCACAATGGTGGCACCCACAGGCAAAGACGACTATATTCAATGTTAGCACCCAACAATTTAGTTAGAAGATGAAATGGACCTGAATATGGAACACCTCATCTGCTGTGAACCATTCTCCATACTCCATATCATCACCATCCCAAACTTTGATGGGGTCAAATGACATGTTCTGACTGAAGATTGGATTTCCAAAGATACTCTGGACAACTTCTAACCCGTCCCGCCATATTAATTGGATCTTCTTTTCAACTTGATAGCCATCCACTTTGAGTTCGGTGACTTGCCACTTTGGTCCAGATGGTAGAATGTCCATCCAATCCAGCAATTTGTGAGCTGATGAAAAGGCTGGCTTAGGTTTATCATCAAACTGGTGGTCATGAAGGAGCTTGGTTAATATGAGAATAAAAATAATAAGTAGTAGAGTCACCCAAGGAAGTTGAAGAAATGCATTGATTTGTGTCTGTGTGAAATTCTCGACAAGAAACTTGCCGAGAGACCAGTCACCGTGGCTTGGAAAGGGCCAATACATATTTATCTTCCTATTCTCATTGTAAACGTCATCTTGGAGCTATTAAAGCATGTTTTTGCCTGGACCATATGTATGACCTGAGGTCGGATGGTATTGGGCTGATTGGTTGTCATGCTGAGATGTGCGAAGGGCAGGGGGAAAGCGTAGGTGTAAGGTGATGATTGTGGATGGCATGATTCGACTGGATTGTTCAAATGGGCAAGAACAGCCGTCATCGAGATAAATGTTGACTTGCAATTGGGGCAGATCGGTGTGAGAGCAGGATTGCAGCTGCTGTGATGATAATGAAACCAATGAGTGGCTCATCTGCACTGACAAAGTTAAGATACAGATATACCTTACACCAGGATCTAGTCCATGAGCAACTCAGAGAGTTTGTTCAGCAGTTAGTGACATGGCCACTGTACTACTAGTAGTAGGAGCGAGGAAAAATTCCACCAAGTCTTTCTAACTCCACTGCAAGTTGCCCCAGATCAGCAACCATGACCAACGATGATGTATGCACGCTTTCAAATTCCCCCCCCCAAGTTACCCTCTGGCTCATTGTTTCAGTCCTACAAAAGGATATGGTAGGATACTCAAACATGTATTTTTCAAAGCCATTAACCCCTGACCCTACTTGATGGAAAAGGTTCCCTTGAGGACGATCATGAGGACTATGCCACGCAAACTATATGCCTCCCTCCTATCATACATCGCTTATCGGCGAGTTTGAAATGTGCTTGCACCAAATTTACACCTTATAACAAGCCACCTGGACCAAGTGCATTTGAGCTCCGATTCACAGAAAAGTCACTTGGAAGAGTTGATAGTAGCAAAATCACTCTGGAGGATGCACAGGAGGTAAGTCTATTCATGATATTTCCCTATAGCCTGTCTGACTCATGACTACAACTCAGGGTAGATCCATTTTTCTTTGTGGTCTGATGAGTCTGTTTGATAAAGCTATGCACCAGGCTTTAGAAGCAAGACGGGCTGATTGTGAATCCAAGCGCTTGCAAGCTCTCTCCACAGCATGGGAGATTGAAGCATCAGATTGACACAGAAACTTTCTCCTCATGCTTCACGAAGAGGAAACTAAGCATTTCGACTGGGCAGCCAACGAAGTCATGTTTTTTGAGAAAGTGTTGGAGTGACATTTGCTGAAAGAACTAGAGAATGATGTGGACTTTGATATCGGGGCCTACGGTCAGAATTTGAGGACAATCTCAGTGGTGGATGAACACCTTGATCAACTGGAGGAAGAAATGGCCCATTGTGGGCAGGGTGGGCTCTCTGTGGAGGATGAGACTCCCGAGTGATTAAACACCATCCTGGCAGCAGCAGTATCAATGGAGTCTGATGGGACTACTGAATCTGATGGGACCACCAAAGGGACTGACAAAGATTGTTACGATTACTGCTGAGCACGTGATCTAACCTGTTTCTTTTTCTTCCTTGCCTTACCCTCGACTCCCCCGCGACCCTCTTGCACCTTCCCATCCTCGATCCTACCCTCTAGTCCTCGATCAACTAGTTGGTATCCCCCTCCTTTGAACCCTCCTCGAACCGCGTACTCCCTCTACCACGTCCTCGTCATTCAGATGCATCACCGTCTAGTCACATCGTCTCTCCCCTCAGCCACGTCACCACGTCATCATCTCGAGGCTAATCCTCAGATCTCTCCATCCCCCTTAAATCTCTCTGTCTTCTTCGGATCTCTCCATCTTCCTTGGATCTCTCTGTCTTCTTCGGATCTCTCTGTCTTCCTCTTTCATCTCCGTCCCTTCTCGACCATGTGAGTTCCCTCTTCTGGAACTACCCTAGAACCTATGCTTCTTTCCCTTGTGTATTCCTCATTCGGACTACCCTTTGCCCTCTGCTTCTTATCCACATGTATTCCTCATTCGGATTACCCTTTGCCCTCTGCTTCTTATCCACATGTATTCCTTATACGGACTACCCTAGACCCTATGTACCTTGATCCGTGCACAGCCACGACCCCTTATATAGACCTCCGCCCTCACCCTTAGATCCTTACCTTGATCTACCTTCACTTTCCTATGGTCGTTCTCCAAGGATCTCCTCTTTGTCTTAGCTAGTTCTTCACTGAATCTATGCTTCTTTGCCTCTTCGCTTGCCTGAGATCTTGGCCGCCCAACCATGGACTCACCATATCCTAGTCCTAACTCACTTGTCATACCTACTGGGTATTCTCTTTGCCTGAGTCATGAGCAAGCGGACGACCTCGAAGGTCTATGCTCACCCCTACCAGGATCAAGCGTAACAAAGATGGGATCAAGGCTGAGAAAGAGGAGGTTGATAAGGACGATGGCCCTGTATGGTCTGGAAAACCCTCCTATCTCTCTAAATAAGATATGGATTGATGACTCGTTGCTGGTCTAGCCATTGACTAATAATATTTATTTCAGAACACATGTATTCTATGAGCACCCCAAATTCATCTTATATATATATTGTATCGTTTGACATCTATGAACCACAACGTGCTTGATCGCCGACTCAGCTGCCACTGGCCCCATCAGGTGATGATAAGCTTATCTTGTATCCATATTAAGCCTATGTGAGTGGTGCAACCCTACTCCACTTTGTACTCAGTTGATGTTGAAGAGAGGATCAAAGGCGAAAAAACTTAAGGTATGTCCTTACTAGTAGTTATCTCAATCTCTGACCGATTTTGTTCACGCTAGACAAAACCAAAATTTCCAGAGTCTTCATGACTCAATCAATCTAGCAGTTCTGCCGAAAGCCAGATCGGAGTAGTCGCTGAGCAACCAATGCATCCTTTGGAGATCCAGCGGATGCTTTAGCTCAAGCAAACTGCATTGATACCTTGGAATGATCACAATGCTCCCACCACTGCTGGAATTAATCATCTGTTTACTCTACAGCCTCAGGCAGGCCCCAGTGGATATTTTCGAAGTTGCACGGCTCCAAAGTATGCAGAGGTAACAATAGGAAGTGGCAAAGGCTCAATGACTGGTGGAGAAACTTATATGGTCGAGAGTGGTATCTGGTCGAGGTAACGGAGTGCTTAAAGTAGGTGCTGTAGAGCACCAGAGAAGCGAGGTCTTGGAGGAGAGACCAAGCTTAGAGTGAAGCTAATGTGGAAGATACAAGCTTAGATTGAAAGGATCCTAACGACCCAGTATTTATACCTAAAGGTATAGTGCACAGACCATGCTGTGTCTGATGAGTATAGTAACTATAGTACTATAAAGGGAAGTGCCCATAGCCCTATGATAAGAGGGCGAATCGCTATTGGTGGAATCTATAGTATCACTGACAGCTATAGTACATCCTGTCATTATCAGCTGACAGATGGAGGACGAACCCAGAACCCTAGGGTAGAGGGTTATGACATCATAGATAAGAGATAAGAAACCCTATAATCCAGGGTGAAGGGTATGATGTTATGTTCTAGACTTGATGACTAAGCAAGGTCTAGAACCTCAATAACGAATATGAACAGGGAACTGAAAAGAAGATTTAAGGTTTGATCGTAAAAGACCATATGAAGAATAAGGTTCTGGAAATGAAATCTGAAGGTGAAAACCTTATATCTTCAATAGATATCCAGGGCCATGTGAAGATCACTCTCAGGCTGCTATCACTCAATTTCACATGGCTAGTGTACCTTGCCCATCACAATCCTTTGACAACCTGATCATACAAGATCCAAGTCCTGTATCTTCGTCTTATATCCACAATGCTCCGGGCCAGCCTACGTCCGTGGTATATGGCTATCCTGCTGAGCAATTCCCATACCATTCCAATTTTCCACTCAATTTCAACTATGCACCTTTGACTCTAACACAGCCGCAACTTGATCTCATACCACAAGCCCCTTCAGCAAATCATGATCCAGCCAGGAACGTGAATCGCAGATCCTCTGTGATCGCTTGCTCCAACCCATATCCTACGGGAATGTCTTCACACCCTGGAGAGCTAACACATGGTCGATGTTTCAGCATGTCAGGTATTGCTAGCAGGCAGTCAGTTATTTGCCCAGTAGGCCAAAGTGTTCGAGGAGTTGCTAGGAATATTAGCCACGTCCAACTCCCACCAGTTATAGACGCCCAAGCTGCAACCAATAGTACCAGCCAACCTGAAATTAGCATAACCACATCACAACGCACTCTTGTGCCAGCAACAATCCAAGCAATACGTGCCGGTGCACGGTCAGCTTTCAAAAAAGCTTTATTTGCTGATACACTTCTACCCAATTCTATGAATCTTGCTATGATGATTCAAGATGCATTGTTTAGTGCCACGGTAGAACACTTGGGAGGTATGTCCAAATCCATCATACTAGAACCCATTTATACTTTTTTGTTACATTGTAGATGGTGTTAGTAGTTGGTTGCTCAAAGATGCTGTAGCTGAATCCAAGAAATTGAAGGATGTGGCCAACAACATACACAATGACTTCAAGTCTGCAGCATGATTGCTGACTCCACAACTACATGGGCCTATGCTCCCAATCAATGTTCAATCGCAAGAGGCCATGCTCAGGCAGCAGTGAGTTGATGCACTTCTAAATAATTTCCTGTATCTCGACGACACCCGAATCGTATATTTATTCTTTACTTTACTTTACTCTGTTACTTATTTGTGCTCACTGGCAGGTCAATGGGTCCTATTGAAATTTTCAGAGAATATGGACTGGCCTGGGTTCAAACCAAGGCCTCCCCATTAGTACTGGGTCGCTCTACCACTGAGCTACTGGTCCTTAGTCCAGAATGCTGGTTTGATATATTTCCAACAGGTCTGACATGGTACTAGTCCCCTTTGGACACCCGGCAGTTGTGCAACTTATCCTGCACATTCTCTGGAAAGATAACTATGCTACATATCTGCCAGACGACATGAATATCAACACAGTTGTTGCGTTTGCAGGCACAATCATACATTGGGTGTTGCAAGATCATGCTAATCATCTTTCCACTTACCAGAGCGAGTTTAACACTCATGAACACCTCTCAACCCATGCACAACTTGTACAACAACTCAATGATCTTCAGGGTAGTGAACTTGAGATGTACAAAGAGCTCACTAGTGATATTTGTGCCCATGGCAAAGAAATGTTAGGTCTTACACTGTAGATAATCACAATTTTGCTGTAGTATTGATTAGCATCAGCTGAGAATGTCTTATCTCGCTCTGATACCTGATTGATAATCTGTGGCAATGCCACTATTATCCATTTTGTGTGCTTAGATAAATTCCTACAAGGTCTGAACTACTGTTGTAACGACTAACCAAACGGGGCACCATTCGGAAGTCGAATGGCTCGCTTAGTCTGCTAATGTATTAAGTATAAAATCCAGTGCGAGGTGCATGCCAACTGAGGGGTGTCATGGCATAGCAAGTAGATTGGTTGATAGGTCAACCAAATTCAAACTCCGACTAGGCAAACGACTGACTCGACCAAACGGGGATGTCATGCACAGGGGTTGATTGGTCAACCTACCTTTCAATTTCCAACTCTGACTTGGCAAAACGGCAGGTAGCAAGTTTGGTTGTATGATTAGGGTCTGTACATACAAAGTGTAGTAAAGTGTAGACTACCATTTTTGGATGGAGTCCTGACTCTGACTGGCAACCCCTTGGGAGCTTCTCAGCTCACTCTAACCCCTGCGCATGACCAATCTGCCCCGAATGAGACCAATTATATTCACATGTTCACATAAGGTTAGGGTTAGAGAGTACACAGCCTACTATTACCTGGCTGCAGTGACTGGCACCTTGAAGCTCATGTGCTGGAGACCCATAAGTTGCCTCAGTACCCTCAGTAATAAATACAATATTGTCCTCTTTATAATCTGGTTGATATGACTTGTCAAAAGATGTGTCATTGTATATACTCTACAGGTGATTGTGCATGTGCCTGAACATAGTATAGACTGTAGGTCTTTTCCCCTCAATCTCTCAGGCTCCTTTCTCCCTCTCTTCCTTGCATCTCTCTCAATCCCATGTGGGTCATTTTGTCCAGTTGTCCTAATACAGTAGCCCATCCACAATTTGAACACCCAGTTTTCAGATAGATTCACTAGCTGGTTTCTCTCTCTCTGAATTATTGCACTTGGGTAGTTGAAATCCTGGTTGGACTAACAATAAACTACATCATTAAGATAAGCAGACAGGTAAAAAAATGCACTGCAATCATCGAGATGGCTTTGGAGTTTTGGTAGTGATCAGGCTGATTTTGGTTGTGTTGTTTGCCAAGAAAAGTAAAGTTGTAACCCTCTTACATGATTAAGGTTGGGTTACAAAAAAGCCGATCCAAAGATTTCCCACACATTCTTGCTGTAAACCTGTCAGCACCATGGCTACATTTGGTAATATGCATTATATGCATTGTGAGCATATCTAGCATACTATCTAGTAAGGCAATGTTTGGGATGCTTGTTAGGTAGGATGTTAACTTGGCTATGAAGTTCCTCTCTCAGCTGGTAATATGTTTACGACTGGATGCAGGAATGTTCACGGAGAGTCTCTGCCCACTACCTCATAACTTGGGTAAGCAGAGTCTGAAATTTTCATTTTCCCCAATGCCCTCAAACCCCCCCCCCCCAAGACCTTGCCCCACATCACTGTCTCCACTATCTGCACAATATCCTCCTTGGTGTTACAGGTTAACATAAGCAAGTGCCATGCACTAGGATTACTGCGTAATCAAGGACAATTTTCATTTTTTTATTGTCCTTATGCTTCACTTTTCTTATCTATCTCTTTCAGACGCTTTTATCTATTCTTCTAAGGAAAGGGCAGTTAACTCTGTAAGACCCAGCAATTCAGTAACTCTATACAGAGAGACGCTTTCTATTTATCTTCTTATCTAATCATATCTTAGACCCATGGAGTGTTATCAAACTCCACTATGGCTCATATCAATGATCTAGATGATCTTGATCTTTTATCTCTTTATCTTATCTAATCTTTTAGACTTAGATGTTTTCCTTTTTATAGATCTTAGATTAGATCCTTATGCTCTATGTTCCTAGATCAGATCTGTGATCTGATCACCAAGGCTATGTCTTTTCTTCTTTCACAAATCACCTTATTGTTATGATTCGTTGGTACCCCCCTATCTTTTCCCCTTCTACCCCTCCCACAAGCTCCTCGACCACCCTGATGATCCATCATTTCCCCTGCTAAGACTCCCATTGACCAGATCATCACCCATCCTTGTAACCCCATGGCCACATCACCCCTTAGCTGTGTCATCCTTGTCCATGTCACCTCATGGACACATCACTCCTGGCCGCATCATCCTTTGGCCACGTCATCCTAGCCGCGTCACCCCTCATACCCTTTGCCCACAGGCTATGCATGGTTCTCTTCTAATTCCCCTTCGCCCATGTAAGTCTTCCCCTTTAATCCTTCATCTCCGTGATCTCTCAATCCCGATCCTTTCCCCTTACGTCTTGATTACCTTACTCATCCTCACCCTTTGCCCTTATCCTTAACTCTCTGTCTCCCCTCTGCCCTGGTGGCAGTGTTACCTTAGTTTATATAAACCCCACCCCCTCCTCTCCAATTTCCTAGCTTAGTCTTACTCGATTCTCCCTACAACTTCTCACTCCCCGTACTAAGCCCCAAGTGTACTTGTTGTACTTCACTTGGAATTCTATACTCCCACTTCTCCTCTCTAAGTCCCCATCCTACTTCCGAGTGGATGCTGAACACAATTGTTGTCTCAACCTTCATCTTCCACTTGCTCTTGTCCTCAAACTTGTCTTCGAGCTAGTACCCAACGCTTGGAGCTCAGTTATCAACCATTCTCTAGTCTCTGCAAGCTAGCAGATCAGTACTCCTTGTCCTTGTTCTTTTGTTATTGAGTCTATGCTCATCCCTATCTGGGTTGATCATAACACTTATGTTCTCCTCATGTCATGCTTCCATTCCATCACAGCACTTGATGTGCACATATTTAATCTCCTTTCCACAGCCACAAGGCTATGTATGCTTCTCTTCCATTCTTGATCCATGCTTCATCCTCCTTTATTTAATTAGCTGCCACAGATCCAGATCTAAAGTAGATCAGATCTCCCATGTGTATTTAATATAGTTTGAATATATAAACCCAAGAGCCTAGCACTGGAGTCCCCAGTCTAGTTCTCTTTGGATATTTCCCTCCTTTGAGATCCACTCAGTCCCCCTTCCCCTCTTGAGGCTAGTTTCCCTCTTGAGATCTATAGTCTTTAGGTTGTTGGTTTGGTTTGCCTTAGGTCCAGTTAGCCTTTAGGAGCCATTTCACTTGGCCTCTCATCTTTCGTTGTTCTTTGTGGCATCAAGACAGCCCACCTCATGCACCAACAGGCACTTAGGAAAGGGAGATGTGCCCTTTGGGATGACAATGAAATCCATCATCTGATCAATCTTCTTCTTGAGAGGAAAGCAAAGACGGGCCAATCAGGGAGCTTTCTGACAAGTGTTTTTGCTGAGGTGGCATGCTTCCTTGCAGCTAATAAGAATGCTACAAATGTTCATACCAAATACCAAGCTGTACGTCATAACATGTGTTCACAGTACCATACTGATCATGTTTCCAGCTCAAGAAAAAATACAGGGCCATAGAAGCTTACAACAATCGTTCCGGACATGGTTGGTGAAGTGTAACCCATGGTGCAAACATTTCCAACACACCAGAGGAGAGTCTAGCTTGGGAGAAATTCATATCTACCAGCATGGATGTATGTAGTCCAATCCATTTAACTCAAGTTGTGCATGTTAACCTCAAATTTAGGCCAAGGAGTTGGTAAATCATCGCAACACAGGATGGCCATTCTATCCAAACATGGAAGCACTGTTATCTGAGTCATTTGCTGCTATAGGGCACTGTGCATACACGGAAGGGTCACGACTTGACCTGGAACTGGATAATACAACTATGACACAATCAGACAAGTTTCAGGACAATGAAAGTGAGCAATACTTTCCTACATCATTCAGCAATGCATCTGGCTTTAGCAATGCTACCAACTCCGACTTCTCATCACAATCCATACTTGTGTTGAATGCCGCACCGCCTGATCATGACATTGACCTAGACCACTTATCCAGCATTGAGAAGGATATCACTTCACCTGATCCTATCACCCAGCTTGCAGCCGTATACAATGCCATGTTGGTCTTCAATCAGAGCAATGTGACCTCCTCCTCAACTTCACAAAGTCGTGCATTTTCCTTCTCAGAAAGTGGAAAATGTACTTTCTCAGATACACCATACTCTCACCCTCCCTCCTTTCAAACAAGTCTCATGTCGTCAGCATCCAAGGTTTTGAAGTATAAAAGCCAAGCATGAACTTCAGCCATTTCTGCGAGATCATCATCTGTTGCTTCCTCTACCAGTGTTAGCAAATGTTCCAAGGTTACTCATGCTGAGTCCTCTATGGCAAATGCTGCCGCAATGACTGGGATGACAGGCACAATCAATCGGGCAACAGATTGCATGAGAGGTGTGCAGGAGTTACTTGTTGCACCGGCAGTAACCACCCCCTTTATGTCTGCACCCCCGGGCCCAACTTTCCTTCAGCCCTCGTCATTCAAGTCGCTTGCAACTGCCCACCTCAACAGCAATGTTGGGCTGAACATCAACATCCGCGCTGAGCTTGCTCTTGAATTCCTTACCAACAACTCTTTTTGCCAGATGTACGCTGAGTTGGTGGACCCTATGGTCCATCAAAGTGTTGCATTGTGCTGGTACCAGAAGAAGCACACTGTGTCGATGAGCTCAACACCAGCACCATCATCCACCACCTTTTTTTCAGGACATGACGACTTAGGGGTACCCGCTGCCACTGCACCACCACCTTCCTTTTTCCCATGCAATGATGATGAAAGTGCACCAGCTCTCTACAGTGCTTCAGGCCATATTACTGGAAATCTGCCTGGTGGTGTCGTTAGCAGTGGTGATATGTTGTTGAACAATGTAGACTACGATATCTACTCTGATACTTCATACTTGGACATGTCTGGTTCTTAGTCCCTAACATGTATTCTTTCAGAAATGTTTTGTAATAGTAACATGTATCTGTGTATTGTTCCAATTACATGTTGTTGTTCTCTTCAGCATTGCCATTGCTGTCAATGTCTGTATCTAATGCTTAAGTATGCCTGAGTTGTATGTAATCATCCCACATTGCACTCGCAATCTTATCACACAAACCCATGTCCCTGAAATGGCTCCAAAGGGTTGATCTAAGCCTAAGGCAAACCAAACCAACACCTAACTAAAACTGGGGAATAGCAAGGGAGCTAGCCCTTGATGAACTGCGGGGAGAGGACAGAGTGGATCCCTTTAGAGGAAGTATCCAAAGAGAACTAGACTGGGGACTCCAGTGCTAGGCTCTTGGGTTTATATATTCATACTATATTAAATACATGTGGCAGATCTGATCTACTTTAGATCTGGATCTGTGGCAGCTAATTAAATACAGGAGGATGAAGCATGTAGAATGGAAGCATATACAGCCTCAAGGCTGTGGGATGGAGATTAAATACATGCACATCACACAAGGTGTGGTAGGATATGAGAAACATGAGTAAAACATATGGTGATGTGAAAAGGAAGCATAGTAATGTGAATGAGAAGAAAGAACATAGCTTTAGTGATCAGATCATAGATCTGATCTAGGAACATAGAAACATAAAGATCTGATCTAAGATCTATAGAAAGGAAAGCGACTAAGTTTAAAAGATAAGATGAGATAAAAAGATAAAAGATCAAGATCATCTAGATCATTGATATGAGCCATGTGGAGTTGATAATGCTCCATGGGTCTAAGGTATGATTAGATAAGGGAAAAGATAATTGATAGTGTCCCTTTGTTACAGGCTAACATAAGCAAGTGCCATGCACTAGGATTACAGCGTAATCAAGAACAATTTTCATTTTTTATCATCCTTATGTTTCACTTTTCTTATCTATTCCTTTCAGATGCTTTTATCTTATTCTTCTTAGAAAAGGGCAGTTAACTCTGTATGGCCCAGCGCTTATAACCATACAAGGGACACTATCAATTATCTTTTCCCTTATCGAATCATACCTTAGACCCATGGAGCGTTATCAACTCCACTATGGCTCATATGAATGATCTAGACGATCTTGATCTTTTATCTTATCTAATCTTTTAGACTTAGACGTTTTTCTTTCTATAGATCTTAGATCAGATCTTTATGCTCTCTGTCCCTAGATCAGATCTGTCATCTGATCACTAAAGCTATGTTCTTTCTTCTTGTTCACATTACTATGCTTCCTTTTCACATCACCTTATGTTTTACTCATGTTTCTCATATCCTGCCACACCTTGTGTGATGTGCATGTATTTAATCTCCTTCTCACAGCCATGAGGCTATATATGCTTCTCTTCCATTTTTGATCCATGCTTCATCCTCCTGTATTTAATTAGCTGCCACATATCCAGATCTAAAGTAGATCAGATCTGCCACATGTATTTAATATAGTATGAATATATAAATCCAAGAGCCTAGCACTGGAGTCCCCAGTCTAGTTCTCTTTGGATACTTCCTCTAAAGCGATCCACTCCGTCCTCTCCCCTCAGTTCACCAAGGGCTAGCTCCCTTGCTATTCCCTAGTCTTAGTTAGGTGTTGGTTTGGTTTGCCTTAGGTTTAGATCAGCCCTTTGGAGTCATTTCACAAAGGGTAAAGGACACATCATTTGTTATGATCGACCCAGGTAGGGATGAGCATAGACTCGATAACAAAAGTCAAGGATGAAGAGTTACTGATCCGCTTACATGTGGAGACTAGAGTATAATGTGCAAATCCTGTCAAATATCCCTTTCTATATCAATAGGTGGTTGATCTCCATAAGTGTTATCAGAAATGATATGTGGTTGATGGATTCAGGTAGGTTTCTCTGGTTGGGGTTCCAGAGGTTGATGTAACGGTGGTTGATGCCAATGTGGCGGTGGTGGCCATAACGGACTGGGTCTTGGAATAGTTCCAGTAAGAGGTACTTCTCTTTGTTACGATTTATTTGTCTATCTTGTTGCTTCACATTCTATGCCTACACTTTGTTTGTTTCACTGGAACTCTCACAATTACCAGCTGTCTAGGCCCTGTTCAGTAATCCGTACTCACGCTTTAATAAACATTCTCTAATGTTCTTTCATTTTCCACAAGTTGTATTAATAATGGTTCCATGGTGTTCCATGATGTTCCTTTTGCTTACCAATCATTCTCTGGCCTTTGTATATTAACCCTTGTACTTCACTGGTCAAGATCTTCCCATCTTGACCTCCTTTCTTATCCTTGAATTCCATGCTTTGACTCTTTGAGTCCCTTGCTTCTCTAAGTCCTCGTCCTACTTTCGAGTGGATGCTCCTTGAACCTTTGAACTCTCTGCAACGTCCTCATTATTGTCTCTAGTTGCTCACACACCTAGAACTCTTGAACCTCTGAATTCCCCATGATATCCTTGTTGTTGTCTCTTGTTACTTGTGCACCAAGACTCCTTGATCTTAGTCAGAACAATCTGCTAAGACTGATGACCAACTGAAGTCGTCTCCTCTCGTCATCGCCTACCTTCAGAAAGGCTACGGCTGTTCCTACCTGGACCATTCATAACAAAAGGTCAAGATAAACTCTTCATGGACTACTTTCGCTGTAGCTTCCAAACATTTCCCAATGACGACCTCCCATTGATCCTCGGTGGTTTTGCCCCTGACCCCCACCAGAACCTCACCCAGAATCTCCCACCTCTTGTTCTGAAGAGGAAGACCTTGATGAACCCCTCCTCACCCAACACGAAAGAGAAGAGGCCCTAGACCTCACTCATAACCTCTCTTGCTCACTAGTCTTACCTTGACCACCCACTCCCTCATCCCCGCCAACTGTCACCTCATCCCCAGTATTCCCCACCCCACAGGCCCCCATCCCACCGCCTACCAACGCTCCTCCTTGAACCACCACCCGAGTCTGAGTCCCACCCCCACCAACCCAACCCACCAAGTCCACTCAACCGAAACCCGTTGAACTCCGCATTGGATCACTGGAATCCTTCGATGGATCCTACACCAAAGCAATTCCCTGGTTGAACACTGTCAAACTTTACCTTCTTGTCAATGAAGAGGTATACAACACCGACAACAAGAGGATCACATTTGCTTTCTCTTACATGAAAGACAGCGCCGCAAACACCTGGGCCGCTACTTATCGACTTAAAGCCCTCACTGGGACTAGTCCCTCTCTGGAAACCTTCTTTGACTTCGTCAAAGAATTCAAACTTGCCTTCGAACACCATGACACCGTCGGCAATGCTATCCACTGGCTCGCCTCTACCAGGACCACTACACACAAAGGGCAATCTACTGCCAACCTCCTCACCTCTTACATCACACAATTCAATGACAATACTTCTGTCTCTGGCATTACTGACGAAAATGTCTTAATCGCCTACTTCGCCCAACCCCAAAACCCTCATGAGACATATCAATGGTATGGACACTGTACCAACCAAAGTCAAAGAATGGCAGGAAAATGAAATGGTCAAAGAGTGTACTGCTCAAGGCAAACCTACAACCAAACAAAGAAAGGGAGACGAGGAGGTCGAGTGGATCTCTATGGGGGAAATTCCCAAGAGAACTAGACTGAGGAAATCCTCGTCATAGTCTCTGGGTTTATATAGCATACTACATATTTGTACATGTGTGCACTAGATCTACCGATGTAGGGTCTAGGGTGACGGAGATTAAATATGCATGTATCAGAATGTTCTGATGGAATGACATGAGGCATACGCATGGATCAAGAATGGAAGAAGAAGCATAAGTGGTAATTAAAATAAGAAGAGAAGTCAACGGAGATTACCATGTGACTAATATGACCATAAGGAGATAGATCCAGATCATAGATCGGATCGGGAAAGAGAAAAGAATCGCCAAGTCGTCTAGACTGTGGCATGAGTCATAGCGGATGATTGGAGATCTCCGTGTGAGTAATCTAATCTGATAAGATAAGATAAAAGTGTCCCTCCACTGAGTGGATGTTATTCACTAGGCCTTACTGCCGAAGCTGCCTTTTTCTTAGAAGAATAAAATAAAGTAAAATCGGGAAAAATAGATAGACTCGTGGGAAAGTCTGACATAACCTGTTACGACCATAACACGAGGAGGCTTGGGAGGATGAGGATCCTTGTTCACTGGTGGCAACAGAGGGGCCAGAATGTTGTCAGCCTCATAGTCTTCTGTTTGTTGTTCCTGTGGACTATGCTGCTGTGACCATTCAGAACAAATAGCTGGATCGTCATCTACATCCTCTACAATCCTACGAGTTGCCCTCTGCCGCTTTCTCTTTGGTGGCTTCAGATCCCCTTTGTCCTGGGGTTGTCCTGTTTCCACATCATCACTCTCCTCATCACTCGCCTTCCGATGAGAATGTTTTCCTGCCAGCGTTTGTGTCCCCTTTAAGCAATGCTTGACCTGAGCAAAGATTTTTCCACCTTCCGTGACCACCAAGGGAATCTTCTTCCATTGTGCATGCGAAGGATGAAGAACTTGATGTTCTGCACAGTGAAGTCATGAAATGGATGAGACATGTTACACCAATGCACATTATATATTCATACCTTGATCCCAGGGCACAATGTTGACCTCATCAGCCACATTTTCCCTACTCTCTGAGTTCGTGACATATGCCTCCACCATCTCATGGATTTCTCTTAACCCAAGGGCACGACCATTGCAGTTGATGCCAGGAACAGGTGC
>JBBPRS010000343.1:0-21401 GCA_038093155.1 Boletus huronensis
GTTGTCTGAGTGATCAGTAGTGAGTATTGGACACAAGGGGGAGGTCAAGACTGAAGTGTACGCACTGTCCCCGAGTGGCCATTGCGTTTGTCGAGTCGCTTTATCGGCAATGGTGCTACCGGCACTGAGAGAAGGAAGACGCTCAGCACGGTGAAGATGGTGGATTTGTACATTATGAGAGGGTGAACAAGAGACTGGGTGCAATACAAGACACTGAAAGTGATGCCGGGGGCTAGAGAGCTCAACCTGCTATGATTCATCTTTTATACCCAGAGACTGGCTCAACCTCACTTATGGCGGGATAAGAGACTGATCGATGCGGAAGTGATTGTATGTACCCAAAGATGCCAAGGGGAGCAGTTGCCTCCGCTTGCTAGCCGAGAAACAGTCTCGCACGAGGTCTATACACATCGAGCTTCCACTTGAATTGGGGGGACGGCAACAGACGACAGGTTGTATATGAAGAATTTGCGTGGAACAGGGGGTATGAATGAGCCTGACAACCAACAACCTGAAGCCTTGCTCGTGGATTGGTCGCAGCCCAGAAAAGTAATTGTTTGAGCGGGTGTTCTAACTTCAAACTTGGACGAAAACGGAACGCTCCAGGTACGGTTCTCTGCGCGATGACCCACTTGCATCACTCGAGCACGTCCTACCAAATTGCCCCACAGGCTATAGAAAACGATTATATGGGGGCTGTAGCCACTAAGGATAGGGACACTGCTGGGAACCTCAGTGCATGAACAATAATGTTGCGAAACGCAGACCATGACCGACCCTGGAGTTGGCACATTTGATGATCTATACTACGCCCGATAAGCCAACCGGGCATTGCGTCGTTTGGAACCAAACAATTCGGACACCAACGTTACCCGAACCATGTGGTATACCATCGAACCTGAGGCCTGCTCAGAGGCCTGATCGACAGAGTGTGCGACGTATCACCGAGAATAGGTGACGAGAACAAAATAAAGTTGGTCTGGAAATGAAATCCTAAGAGGTTATAGCTGCCAATGTTGTCAATGGATGTCAGCCGTCTTTGACGGACCAGGCCGGACAAAGGGTTTTTTGGGATTGGTTGGGCTGAATAAATGTTCGGCAATTTGATTTGTGTTTGTTTTTGCCTTTTCACCTCTTCGCCGTTTCGTTTTTTCGGTTTCATGTCGGTTTTTCACTTTCCTTTTTTGTCTTTGCTTTCATTTTTCAAATTTGCTCTTTCGTTTTTCGCTTTTCCTTACTGTTTTGTTTTCATTTCGTCATTCTGTAACCTGTTTTCGTTTCACCGTTTCGTTTTTTCGTTTCGGGAAGTTGATACATATTTGTCAGCACGGCAGACAGTCCTTCCGGAATCCGCGTTATCCGCTCAGTCGCGCTGTTCAAGCTTGCAAGGGTCGCTGAATGCAAATAATCCATCGTGTCTAATGCAGTCCACCCCCAGCATTATCAACGAATAGTCCGAGTCCGAGTCTTGCAGCTACCCTACCCAGATTCAAGTGTACCCGCAGCCTTGTCTGCCAGCGTGCTTACTTGCTCGTTCTGACCCCCCTGTTGTCATTGGCCACACACCCACACTTGCGAGCACGCGAGCCCTTGCATCTTCCCAGCCCCACCTCACCACTTTCCCCCAGCCATTCTTGTGCAAAGAAAACCTGATGCTTGCGTCTTTGTTTTTGCACCGAATGCAGCTATTCAAGTTTTGCGACACCGGGACTCTGCAAGGGAGTGTTGAGTTGGCAAGTCGGAGGCGACGACATGAGCAACCCATGCACCGGAATCCGATCCACTGCTTGCATCCGTTTTGGCTTGAATAGCTGGCTCTGGAGCTGGCCAATCGATGGGCTGGGTGCTTGTACATGAGGGTCAGTCACATTGAAGAAGGTTTGAAGTCACCTAGTTACACCGTGCACGACAGCGAGCAACAAGCAAGCCAGCTCCCGAACCTTTCAAAGTTCAATATTTCAATCGAAGCCTTCAAACTAGCATGCCTATCTGGATGTACTGAATCCAAAAGAGTCGATAACATTACAAAAAGGGAACTCTAACCGCTAAACGAAACGTGAAAGCGAATGGATAAACGAAAAACGAAAAAATGAAAGATGTACGGAAAGCATGACGAATGGCAGGAATGATGAAGCAGCTGACAGGTTAAAACGAGAGTGTGGCTATGAAGCCATCCACATCAAAGGAACTTTTGTCCGCTCCCGCCCCTCATAATTTTGTCCAGCTAGGACTGCTATACTATAGCCGTCCCCCTGTAAACTGATTAGAACATTCGCCGTCATGCTCGCACAAGCAAAACTCGAACCTACGATTGCCTCACGAAATCTGAAGGCAATTTTCAAGTTCCGCTATGTATGGGTTGTCGACGTCGACCTTAATTAAGAGATTCCCTTGCACTTCTCGGCCCCGAGTAACGCGGGTCGGCTGAGCTCACACCTGGCCCCTATGTACCTGTCAACACCGAACCGAAATATACCCAGAGCAGCACGCGCTGTTGAGTTGAAACAAGCCTATCTAACGCGTGCTCGCCAGGCCCGTCATTGCAGCACTGCCGCAGGTGTTACTCACCCTGCAATCTTATCTGTCTGATACAAACATCGCGAACACAACTGAAATGTTTCAATTGCTGGAGGTACTAGTAACCTCGTTTCAAGTAAACCAATGTGTCTCCGAGCCTCATGGTGACGCGCGGTGGAAACATGGGTTTAGTGTTCCTGCGACTCCGACTGCAGCGGTGTGATGCTAACATCCTACTCTGATTTCTCACCCAGTTCTCGCTGAGTAGTCTACACACATCGAGCCTAATCAATTTTTTTTGATCATCTTTATCACCCATAATCACACCCTCAACGTCGGAGCAACATGCACAACTTTCCTGCAGGTAAGCTGTAGCCCTAGCTTAATAGTCCCTAGGCTTCAAATCAATGATATCATGACCACACTGATTCCATTTACATTTATGTAAAAGGAAACCCTGCGGTCGTTCGGACGTGTGACATTTTGTCGTGGCGAAGAATGGAATAGATCTGTATACAGTATTAATGCATGTTTTATCATCATTTGAAGGGGATAAGCATCAGTAATGTATCTTCTTGTTGTCGCACCCACGCGAGGACACTGTAGAGTTGTCCGTGAGAGCAAGGGTTCAAATCCTAGGCTAAGGACTGCTCTGTCACCCATTGCGAGAGGTAGATAACCATCGTGCTTGGAGAACTTTTTGCCGGGTGTGCAGCTGCCTTGTACATATCGTGAATGTTGCATGCAGTGGCCATGACGACGGTGAAAAGGTGACCGGTGACGATAGGAACAATACTAGCAAGACGCGTGGCGGCACGGTACTACTCACCGGTGGAGAGGAGCATCGATGGAACGCGCTGCGAGACACCACTCGGACATGCGGCGACACGACACGCGTCTGAGTGGCGCACAGCGTCGCGTCTTTCGCGGACGGCGAGACACACGGCAACTCGACAACGGCAAGAAATTGTCATGCTTCTAGAAGGTTTTACCTTGAGCATAATTCAATCGTGAGTGAAGATGAAAAGGAGTGAACGTCGATCGCGCTAACACGAAAAGGAGCCAGCGTCGATCGCGCGCATTAGTCAGCGCGTTCCAAATCCATCCATCCAAAAGCGGCGATGACGCAGTCTCACTGGATGAATCGCTCCAGCCAAAGTCCAGTGGTATAATGCCCATTCGTTGGTGGGGTTTGCGATGAGCGCAGTTATCATTGTAAGACATGTTGTGTTAGTTGGACGTGGATGTGAGTGTAACGACATGCCTGAGCTGCTTCCCAAAGCAGGTGCTGCATGTCATGCTACTTTATTTCGTTCAATAGACATACCTTGCGGTGGTCCTACGAGGCCGTCGATCGGATTTCAGGTTTTAGAGCCAGTCATTTTTGAGTGCCGATAAGTGCGAAATATCAACAGTTGGTACGACTAGTCACACTCACATAGCCCTGTCTCAGAGAGTCTTCCTCAACGCTGAGCCAGTATGTTTGAGGTCGGCGTCCTCGGGGCATCCCCATCGTCCTTATTGGAGGTGCTGACATCGTCAGTGCCGTCTAGTCTGATGGTGGAGGTTCTTGCCATCAGATTCCCCAGGAAGGGGTACCGAAAGCTTTGGTTTCTTGCGGGGAGTGGTGACAACAGTCACACACTTCGAGGTCTTTGATGCAGCCTCGGCTGCTTTCGTGGCCTACGAAGTGGTAGGGACAGCGTGAGACGATGTGGTTCAACAAGACAAGGGCTGTAGCAGAGGTGGCAGGCATGATGACTCGAGTGGAAAATGGACTCGGGTCGAACGGTGTTGTGGTTTCAGGCCGTTGTGGGTGCAGTGCAACTTGTGGAATTGAAGCACCTGATGAAGCGAATGAATTGCATGAAGAATGCCGCGCCACCCGGACTAGGCTCAGACTGGTTCCCCAAACCAGACCTAAAACTTCGACATCAAAAGCCTGCAGTCGTTCTGATCATACGAAGACCCGAACTCCAGCATCTCGGCCCGGGTCAGGCTTATAAGTCGATCGGAAGATCCTAGCAGTACGCGAACGACGTTAAGAACTGGCCTACTCGCGAAAACTTGAGAGCCGCAAGTACGGTGTGCGACCCTACCTGGTGTCGGTGCGGGTTGAGGACGTTAGTACGTATCCGCAGGTAGGTCCCGCCATCACATGATGCGGGTAAACTGTTCACAACGTTCACTGCAAAGGTGCTGGATCTGTGCTGCAGCACGTCATTGCTCATGGTGGGAACACGCAACCTCCGTTATTCAGAGCTGCCATCACAAGCTCAAGTTATCTGCCTTCACAATACGATCGCATTCCCGAGGTGAGTTCGTTCATTCTCTTAGTCGTCATTAACTAAGGTATTCGATATAGTCACTCTACATTGAAGTGGTCACTGGGACCAAGTGAGCATGGTTTGCTTCTTCAAAACACAGAGACCGACCCCAAAATGATATAGCTGTTCGTCGAGTCGAGACACCTTATCCTGTCTTCGTGCAGCCAACATCAACACACTGGAATACCTGAACAATAAGATCAACTACGATGCATTCTACGGCACATATACCTTTGCTCCGGTGGTCGATGGGGCATTCGTCATCGAGCGCCCCACCGTCATGCTCGCCAGAGGAAAGGCCAACGGAGTAAGATATTTTCATAGCAGCTATCAACTCCGTTACTAAGACTTCCCTCCGATACACAGGAGGCACTATACTCCGTCGCTAATTCTCATGAAGGGAATATCTTTGTCGACCAATCGACCACCTTGAATCTCTCGCAGTACATTAGTAAATTGTTCCCAAACATTCAGGCATCGCAAGTCGCTGCGGTGTTGCCTTTGTACGAATGTCTCGGTAGCAACGTAGACCAGGCTAACCACCTTATGGGCGAATGTGAGTGTCTTCCAGATCGTGTTAATTGTGCACCGAATTGTTTGGTATCACAGCGATCTTTGTCTGCCCTACGTACTACCTCCTAGGGGCGTTTAGCAGAAAAGCATGGAAGGTAACAGGGCTTGCCTTTTCGTAGCCTCAGAGTGTCTCTTCACGAAGGATCTTCAGGGCGAGTTTGCTATTCCACCAGGTTACCATGGTCAAGATCTAGGGTACTACTTTACAACGTAGGTTATCACTATTACTACACAGCTGACGCGCTGACGTCGCAACACAAACGCACTCACCTACACCAGTGCAACCTCCAAATTCATCACCGTGTTCTCCATCAGCTTCTTGGCTATGGCCATATCGTTGAACCCAGGTGACAAGTACAATGGGAGCGACATCACACCTGCGCAATGGAATGCGTGGTCCAGTGGCCGCACAGAGATGATATTCAACGTGACGTTGTCTGGTGCACCAAACGTGTATACCTACGTAACGGACAGTGCGTTGTTGAATCGCTGCGCGTGAGTTTTTTTCGTTTGGTGGGACCGGATCCCTGATCGATACTGGCAATGTCAAACCTCAGATATTGGCGGAGCATCGCTGAGAACACGGCTCAGTGAGGTCGAGGTTATCGAAATGTGTGTCTTTGATGGGTAGGGGTCTCTGTTGATTATGAAATCGTCTTCCTCCCCCTGGTGGTATGGCCGTAGAGCAAACAAAGTCAAAACTTCATTCAAGCTCCAGAAGATGAGGTACATCTGGCGAAACTGCAGTTCACACAACTCCGCTGGTAAGACGTTTCGACAAGTTTGAAATAAGTTAGAGTCGGTGTCTTGCTTGTTGCTATCTTGCGATGCGTGCTGATAAGGATGTCAGCTCTTTTTATGTAGCCAACACTCGTGTGTAGCAACAGAGCACCCTTGTTTGAATTGGTTTGCATAGGGAAGTGATACACTAACAGAGGTACTACAGAAATGATACATTGTGCTTAGGGTGTACCCGCCGCCCTCGCAAGATCCGCTGGGAAGAAGCATTACAATGGTCATCAACATCTAAATATCTAAGGCATGAAGTGTAACCTGGCAGTTAGCATATTCAGGCCTGTTCCCTGTTAACAGGTTCCTCTTTCTTGGAGAGCCCGCAACAGTGAATGGAAGAGGAAGGGGGACTCTGTTTCTGTTCTAGTCCTTTGGGCTCCGCTTCCGCTGAGGTTGTCGTACACCTGGGTGTAGCCTCATCATCGGAACGACAATGTGCACAACACCCCCCATCAAAATCTTTGTTCCGCGCCCAGCGGATCATCTTGACACCCTCCCAACCAAACATCATCCCAATCACTATCGCTGTCGCTGCATCGACCCACCATCCACCCTTCCACACCCGATAGATCAACGACCCGATGAGCAAGACAACGGAGAGTTGCATACAGCAGAGTGCACAAACGGCTTCGCCGTTGATGGCGCTCGAGTCGAGGGCGCGGGCAAGGTAGCGTTTGGCGAGATAGAGGAGGAGCGTGACGGCTGTGGAACTCGCGGCGATAAGAAGCGCGGGGAGCGCAGTGGAAGGGTGGTCATGTGCTGCGAGTGAAGTAGCGGATGTGGCAACAGCAGCGATAGTGAGGGCGACGAGGAGAGCGCCGATGATGATTGTTGCGATGCGTTCGATTCTGTGGAGATATGCAGAGTGCGATGGGTGAGGGATGGCGATAGGGTCAGTTGTTAGCAGAGAGGAGAAGGAAATCTTAACGAGAGTTTACCGGATGATTTTCGGTGACGTTTTGTCTATGCTCTCTACTTCGTCGCCTGACATGCTGACACCGAGGAAGCGCCAGGTGACGAGGAGATCTGAGACGACCTCGACGGCGGACTGGAGGCCGTAAAAGACGAGAGCGCGCGAGGACGATTCAGCGCCAAAGACGATGGACACGACACCCTCGGCGGCGTTGTAGAACAAACTGAAGATGCTGATCGCGATGGCGTACTGCTGCAGACGGCGGCGGGATGGCATCGTTGATCAGGTGGGGTGAGCGACGACGATAAGCAGGAGTGGGAACAGGCTCAAGTTCTTTGAACCAGATTTCACTGAGACGAGAAGCACCAGTGCGATTGCCCGGACTGATTTAATGGTCCCGTTCGGGCTAAGTTTATCCGCTACGTCCTGAGGCATGGCTGCGGCGAGGACGTGAAATCCGGCTGCCACGTAGAATGAAAAGGATGTCACACCACTAGATTGAAATCGGTGGATCGTTGTCCACGCGGACATGATGTTCAATTAACGTCGCTCGGTGCGCCGGATGCGTATACGTGCGCGACGGACACTACACTGCTGAAGCGTTAGTGTGTCGTGCCAGTATGTTTTCTCGTGGACCAAAACCTGTCCGACACTCGGAGAAGCAGGTATTTGAAGAGTCTTACCGCTACTATCCCTCAGCAGAATGAGATTGAGGCTGGTCTTTACGCAGAACTTCACTGATACTACCACTACCGGGTCCGACAGCTGATGTGTAGCGTACAGAATCGTTAACATATTGTATGTGTGCTTGATGTCGACAAAGTATCAACTTACCGGCATCTTCAGCAAAGAAGTGGCATTGAAAGGATGCATGTTTGCCCACTTGGTTGCTTCCCGCCTCGTGCAGAAAGTGGGCGAGGTCCCATGTTGCCGTCTTAACGCAATACCTCCTTAATCCTGAAGTGGAACCTATATATCTGCCACTGCTAGCAAGCTGCGATCCGAGGACCGTGTGCAAGAGAACGCACAGAGTCGCGTGTCCATCAAGATCGTATGTCACGCTTGTGACAATGTCTTCTCTATGGACACCGCGGAGCACTGAGAAGCCCCATCTTCATATCATGAACGAGTTGGTGGTGGGCTGCTCGTGTGCTGTGGCCATCCAAGCCTTATCTTCGATGCGATTGAGATATACAAGCTACGAGGAGGCTGGTATTGAGTTTCACAAAATTCACTCCTCGTATGCTCGAGATGATTATACCGTCGACCCCCTGGAAGTGTATACCATTCCGTCGACTTTTTGGGGAGGCGTTTCCCTTGTCAGATTGCCAAAATGATGCTCGTGCAGTCCCAAGAACTTGTGATAAGAAGTCGTAAGAAGTCGGCTTACAAGACAGTCGCAGTGAGTCGTGCCAAGAACTTCAACAATTCAAGATCTGGGAAATGCAGACCGACCGTCGTGGGAGAATGCCATACTTGTAACGCTGTTGAGGGATCTGGTGAACTTCTGGAACTGAATGCCTTGGAATTAGCTGCCGCAATGAAAGTTCTCAGAGCGTGAAACGTGGATACAAACGAGGACATCGCAAACGGAGCAAAAAGAGAGAGTCGCAGATATTAGACCCTTTTGACAATACAATTAGAATTAGACACGACCACTTACATTGTAGTAGTCAAACTGGATAGTATTAGTATCACCCTGCCCCTCAGTAACACTTACGAAGAAATTCTTTTGGAGCTGATCAAACTCTCGTTCTACATCCGGTGACGCAAATAAGCTGTAATCGCCACCAATTTTGACGAAGCAACGAAGACAGTTGGTGTCACTGTCGGAGTTTTATATCAAACAATCAGATTTGTAATCCCTCGGATTCTGCCGGAAGAAACTGTTTGCGTGAACAGGCCTTCCAGGACTCCATCCAGGAAGGCAAACAAGGTAAATATTACTAGTAGAACTACAGGGTAGGTTACTAGGTTGAGTAGTTTGGTAACCAGACCGGTCTATGAGGCAAGTCGTCGATAGCCAGCACCAGACTATAGGTTGAGCATTCTATAGACCAATTAGATATAATGACACGGACAACTGCAGGCTTCTGATCTCAAATTTTTAGGTCTGGTTTGAGTAGACTATAGACTGCTACCTGAGGTGAGGGGCTTCGCCTTGAGCCCCACCGTAACTGGCATACAAAAAGCAGGGAGGTAACCTGGACGTTATCAACCCCCCGTCCTCCTTCGTGATACAGACGTCAACACGCTGCAGATTCTTGAACTGCGACCACAACCTTGCTGGGATCGGTGCAACAACCGTCTTTGCTCCCAATCCTCGATGGAACATTCATTCCCGAGCGCCAACTGTCACCGCGATCTCTCGAGGAATGCAGTGGCATGGCATTTCAAACGTTATTTTTCCGTTTTCCTACGTTGTGAACGAGGTTCAGATCCAATCTCGAATGGACTGGGAGCGCACATGGAGGAAAGCGTGGCGTCGGTGAAAAACACATCGCTGAGGCTTGAATCACACACAGACCGAAGCAGTTATTGTGACAGCGCAGCCGGCGTCAAATCTCTAGTCAATGTGTAGTTCATCCCGCTTCATGAACGAGGTCTGCCGCCCCAGTGTCCACAGACAAAATTCCGTGCTGTGCTTCGAGGGATAAGTGTATGCTAGACTCATCGCTGGTCCATCGGCGCATACGATCCTTCGTCTCGGAAATATTGAGTGGATAACATCGATATGTTGTTATGCATAACACCAAACTTCGCAGTCATCCCCATCCACACTCAACCTTACCAATGGCAGAGGCGCAAGAACATGTGCAACGATAGGTAGATTCCGTCCGAACCTAATCCGTCCCTTGACCCATGTCTTGAATCGCTCGTCTGTCGCAAAGTAGTACTTGGGTTCGTCCCAGAGGCTCCCGCTAAAGGAGACGGCAAAGCCAAGCTTGGTCGCCACCCTCGATGTGAAGTCGGCGAGGTTAATGTCCTGTGGCACACGGAACATCCAGATGTCGTCCGTCGAGGGGACAAACGCCTTGATGATGATCTGCCCCTGCTTGGGAGCCCATTTAGAGGTCGGGTCGCACGCGTTTGAGACGCGCTCGTGGGATATGAGTTTGATCGTGGACTTCGGGTTAGTCTTTGGTTTGCGAAGGAGGAGGTCAAGGGAGGCACATCCATCAGCAACTGCGTGAACGAGGCTGCTGAAGGATATCGAGTGGTTCACCAAAGATCGCTGATGGCTGCGTTTGAGGAGTTTAGGTGGGACCTTTTTTGGCCCGAAAGGTTCGTCGATGCCTGAATCCGGGCGGGAAGAGCCCACTTCTTCGATCATTGATAACAACACGTCGGAATGAGGCGACTCGTCGATCTCTTTCTTCAAAAGAGGATCTTTCTCATCATCCGATGCGTACGGAGAGTTCAACATAGGTTCGGACGCTGAATGCATGTATGCCAGTTCGGTGGTACCATTCTCCGCGTGATTGCTCCAGTTAGTCGACCCCAAACGTCGGGATGCCTGGAAAGTAAGTGCACCATGATCATCGCTCTTGGCCAGAGGTGGATCAGAGACTACCGCCTGTGGACTTGTGCGTGCGAGAATACGACCGTAACGGCGAGAGGACATCCTCGCTGGCGTCCTGAGATCCCGGATACGAGGAGAAAGAAATAATTGATTTTGCGCAGCGTCCGACAAAGGCCCGGGCTCAGGCTTCCTAACAGTGGCCTTGCGTTCGAGCTTGATTTGAGGGATTATCGGCATCGAGAGCAAGAGAGGGTGCGCATCCTGATCGGCAGAGTCCATGCTATAGAACGAGTCCTCCTCGCCTTTGTAATCACTCGGTTCGGCGTGCCCTGGGGTATCGCAGGAATCCTCACAAGTGGTACGGGGTGTCTTCTGGAGATGGTCGTCATCCACATCGCATGACGAACGAACACCAGGAGTATCAATGACAGTGGTGCTTTGACTGGGATGGATGACTGTATAGATGTCATCGTCACTGGAAAGGTTGGCGATATCGCCCACAGTACGCGCGGTTGCAAAATCCGTGAACCAAGATTCCCTCATGCAATTAGTTGAGGATATGAGCTGTGGCTCTGAGACGTTCCTTGAACGTCGACACGTCTCCACTGTAGAGGAGGGTGATCCGCGGCTGTAACATGTGAACAGGTCTCGTCCACGGACACAGTGTCTTAGCTCGTATGGCATCTTGGCGAGTCAATTGGGACGCAAGGGATTGTTGAGACGAGACGTACAGTCGACAGCTTTGCATTTCTTGCCTTGAAGATTGGATATCGGGAGAAGTCGAAAGCGTCATTAACGAGTGGATCGTCGAAACGAGCGTCGGGAGGCATGGACACGATCAATGAAACGAACAGAGTGCAGACCTGATGATATTCTTAGTATATAACTTGTCTCGTAGCATGTCAGCCTCAAGGCTGGGCGGCTGACAACATGATGATGAATATCATGAAAGTCGTCAGCCTCTTCGGCAGCCGCAGAGCGCCATTGCGAGCTTGAAACCTGGATCATTCGTTAGTTCGACGTCAGGAAAACGTGGTCAAACCTCCGTGGGCTGTCGCCGCTTGAATCCAACAGTGAGCTTGACTGCCTCCTTGTCAGTCCGTCTGCATGCCTTGTATGCAAAGTCGAATTGGTGCAGCATCCGGTCAACACGCGAGCGGTGAATGCACCACGAGAGAAGCCTTATTTTGGATAAAGATAAGGAGCGAGCACAATCGAACAAGTGCATTATAACATACTACTACCGAATGAGCAAACTTTGTCTCCGGGACGTTGTACATGAGATACTTGTAACCACTAAGGAACCAGTATATATTTTCCTTTGACCAAGGACTTGCGTGAGCAACGCAACTTGCTGATTCTCAGCCACGACTCGGACCCTCCAAAATACACCAACAGATTAAAGTAAAGTGTTCGAGGACGTTTGCGATGGAAAATCGTGCTACAACATCGATTCTTCTTGTGTTGTAGCACCAACTGTTGATCGAGCTCGAAAACGCAGGGTTTCGAGTGAAAACTCTTCCCTGAACGACGTGATCCGTGTATCATACTGCCTAAGGTTGAAAAAAATCCGAGAAGCGAGGACGCTGTGCATCGCCACCTGAGCGCTGTTACGGAACAACAAAGTTGAGAAAAACACAGGTGTCTAGAGCATGAAAAAGAATACGAACGTATACAATACAGGAAGATATGCAATCTATTGGAGGAAACACGCTTAATGCTGGGCAAGCAATCATGGTGTTGTACACACTCACCGGTGCAGCAACCTGCACAGCCACGTTAGCCGCAGACAACACTAGTTAATATGCTCCCAATCAAAGAAGCTTCTCCATGAGACAGGGGGATCGCTCACCGATAATACACCACATATATATCATCCCGCCCCAATACAGTGTATTCAACATTCTACTATGGATGTTGCGGTATGTTTGGAACTTTCTCCAGGAACTCATGCTTTGAAGGGCTGGAGGAAAATGAGATCTAATGCGACAGAGAGCTATAGCAAGAGCATACTGATCTCGTATAGTATGAGGCAAGCGTATCGAAATGCAGGACTTCTCGGTGATCGGTAAACACGCGCGGATGGATAGAATTCTGGCCTGATACGTTTTAGCAACTTGTTATATGAGCTGACCGGACTCACGATAGAATGAGGTCACTGTGCCACGAGTCCCCCGGTAAAGATATGTTAACTAGCAGCGATAACACCTCAGAAACTGCAAGAAGTGCCTAGGAATATACAGAAGCCGTCGACTAGGGTCCACTGACACACATGCATCGGAACAAGACTCACCACCCCCAGCAGCAAAAGAAAAATAAGGACCCTCTTGCTACGACCCCACAAAGCATATGTGCGTAAGACCAAGATTCCTTCTGCAAAGATGATGCTAGCACTGTTCATTGCTGAGAGAATATTAGCGAGTGCGGAAAATGCGTCGAAATATGGCTAGACCATTCAAAGCGGTAAGAAAGCTGCCACACTGAAAATGAGGTTCGAGATGATCCACCAGTAAGTCCAATGGAACGCTCACATTGCTGTTGACCAGAGCGTCTGAGTGACAATAATGTCTTCAAGCACCCAATGGAGACAAGAATGTGAACGGACCATAACAAGTGAGTGGTGATGAAAGAAACGGGAGGTATCTTGACATTGTGAACACGATACGTGTCAGCTCCCACTTTGTACCCCATACAGATTCTACCTGACTCAGCCCTTGAGAATTGCTGGATGCAAAAATGGAAGTAACGAACCTCGGTAGGAAATGTTAGGCAATAATCGAATACCTAGGCGGGGTAAGCATTAGATCCAACAAGCTCTCTGACAGCATCGCACATACGAAAACAGCCAACGCAGCAACTACAGAAAAGATAGATCAGCGCGATGGGACATCAGGATTAAACCGGGCGTACCATTGAGGAACTATGATTAGTGGACGCTCGTAAGTTAGTGTACAGCTCTTTGATCTGTCAAGCATGGAAGTGTGTATACATACCTTGCTAAATTGGAAGCGGAAAAGGTCAGTTAGGATGGCATCCAATGCATAATTGGGGAGCATCTCTCAGGCGTTGAGGGCATCAGACCACTAAGACGATATTGATGACTCGGACAGCCACCATGATCATGAGATCTTATAACGGATGAGCGGGCGCTGGGATGACGGACGATAACTCGCACCAGATTGGCAACATGCTGCGTACACTGCCACCAAGAACACAGCGTTCGTCAAATCCCACCCCAATTCCCGCCAACTAGTGTCAAGGGTCCTGCTATTTATTTTCACTACCGCAGCGTTTTTATTCTGAACGTGGATGTACTGCTCAATGGACGTTTTCACCCTCGTAAGCCGATAGATGTTGGAAACAGGCAAGCGCGACTGGACGACTTCAGTCGACTCGTACCTAAGTAGATGACGTAACCCGATCAACACGATCGCGATTGTTGAAATTAAAAGCCAGCGAACGCCGACGCACTGTCTTCTTCTTGAATAGCAACACTCATCCAATAGTTTCATTCATTCTAGCAATCAATGTGCTTCGTCGGTATTCGCGCTGGGATCCTGACATCCGTTCAGAGCGTTTGGTTCACTAATGTCGAGCAAGTCATAATTTGCTTGAACTTGTTCACACCACGAACAACGCTTCCCTCGTACCTCCCAAAGGGGACCCTCTCCTCGTCACATGCTTCGGTCCACATTCCAAAGCACGAGGGGAATATGCTATATTCGTGACCTCCGTCGCCGGTCAGGGTGAACTGCCTCAAAATGGACACCAGCGTTTCGGAGCCTTGAACACTGCTGCGCTTCATAATGAAAAACCTTTTCCAAGCTGCGATACACCGTGTTTGGCCGTGGAGATAGCCACTACTGACCTCAATCCGAAGACGCTCATTATTACAACAAGCCCGGAAAGGAGCTTAACTTGCGCCTAGAGCAGCTCGGGGGTGAACGCTTTGTTGAACTCGGCTCGAGAGACGCTCAAGAGTCAAGACGTTGATGGACCCGAGACTGGATACAAGATCTGGGAATCCAGGGTTTGGAAGGCCCTTGGCGTTGACAGTGTCCAGGTTACAGAAGCTGAGCTCGAGCCGATCACCAACAAGCATATCAAAGCAGCCTCCGAGTACCTTCGTGGTACCATCGCGCAGGGTTTGAAGGAAACGACTACCGGAGCGTTAGGCTCAGGGAGCCGAGTTAGCCTACGGCTTCATGATCCGTGTGTGCCCGTCAGGCATGTTTGTCACCTGAGCAATGGTTGCAGATGGACCAATTCCCAACGAACATGGTAACTCCACACTGAAGATCATCACGAGGTCTATCTTCTAGTTCCACGGTGTTATCAAACGAACCGATGATGGATACTTTGGCTGCGTGCGGTGATGTTAATCGCTACGCTGCGCCTTTGCGTGGAATGATCTATGGCTCATATCTTGCTAGCATTAATGTGGTCTGCTCCGCCATCCCGTCATTCTCGAGGCTTCATCCTCGTGTTTATGTGTAAAATGCGTACTAGTAGGCTGGCCGATCCGCGGTGTCACCCTGCCGTGCTATACCCTATCATATATCAGGCTCGATGCCCAGCCCAGTCTGACACGGTCAACCACCATCTTTTAGCCAAATATCAATAAACACCGTCGGCCTCATGAGCAACCATAGCTCACAAAGGGTGCGCAAGTGTTCACCTCTCATCTTACACGGCGTATGCTTCTCGTTCCTGTCCATTGGCTCCAGGTAGAATTTCTGGTGACACATTGAAAGAGCTTGGTCAGATCCTCAAATTGATCCATAGTAGTACCTCTCCATGAGGTGCTTCAATGAAGAAAAACAAAAAGGGAAGCCCTGATCGGTATCGCACTTCATCAATGACGATGGTGTTATGATGTCGTGGGTTCTCTGATGATAATGGTTCCAGTGTCCGGTCAGTGGCAACAGCGTCACGCTGTGAATTTCCTCGTCAAAATGAAGAGGTGATATAACTCGGGTCGGTATGTGTGTTACTCTTGCTTCTTAAGATCTGAGCAAGGGCTGACAGGTATTTAGCTTCATGATTTCCGCTGATCAACCCCTGTCCCATGCATGCCATCGTGACTCACTTTCTAAGCCTTAAACCTGTCGCTCATCTAAACGGCTTCGTGTGGTCAGAACGACCATCTTCCGATCTTTGTTTTGGGAGATTATCTAACCGGTGTCCTCGCGACAAAACTCGAATGCCCTTTTGTTTTGCACATCCTCTGGCGTGGCAGGAACAAGATCAAGGAGAACAAAAGAAACAGTAGCAGAACGTAGTTCTTTGCTCCAGTGCTGGTGATCCATGCATCGTCCATTTCGCCGGTATATTTTGTCCTTGAATTACTAACATAGATCCTCAGCCCTCCCAAATGCACCAACAGATTAAAGTAAAGAGTGCGAGAACGTTTGCGATGTACAACCATGCTACGTTGTCGTTTCTTCTTGTGTTGTAGCACCAGCTGTTGACCAAGTTCGATAATGCAAAGTGTCAAGTGAAAACTCGTCACCGAACGACGTGATCTGCGTATCACACTGTCTAAGGTTAAAAAAAATCCGAGAAGCGAGGACGCTGTGCATTGCCACCTGAGCGCTGTTACGAAACAACACAAGGTGAGAAACAGCAGGCGTCTAGGACACGAAAAAGAATACGAACGTATGCAATGCAGGAATGTATGCAACCTGTTGGAGCAACATGCTTGATGCGGGGCAAGTAAGCACGGTGTTGTACACACTCACCGGTGCAGCAACATCCACAGTCATGTTAGCCGCAGACAACGCTAGTTAATATGCTCCCAATCAAAGAGGCTTCTCCGTGAAATAGGGAGAGGGGATCGCTCACCGATAATACACCACATATACACGATCCCGTCCCAATACAGTTTGTTCAACATTCTACTGTGGATGTTGCGGTATGCCCGGAACTTCCTCCAGGAATTCATGCTTTGAATGACTGGAGGAAAATGAGATCTATGCGACAGAGGACCATAACAGGAACATACTGATCTCGTACATCATGAGGAAAGCATATTGAGGTATGGCACCTCTGGACGATCCGTGAGCGCACGCGGATGGATAGAATTCTGTTCCGATACCCTTGAGCGAGTTGTTATATGAGCTGACCGGACTGACCATAAAATGAGGTGGAGTCTCCAGGTAAAGAGATGTTGACTACCATCGATAACACCTCAGCAATTGCAATGAATGCCTGGAAAGGTACAGAAACCATCGACTAGGATCCACTGACACACATGCATCGGAACAAGACTCACCACCCCCAGCAGCAATAGAAAGATAAGGACCCTCTTGTTGCGACCCCACAAAGCATATGTGCGTATGATCAAGATTCCCTCTGCAAAGATGATGCTAGCAGTGTACGTAGCTGAGAGAGAATGTTAGCGAGTGCGTAAAATGCGCTGGAACATGACTAGACCATCTAAGGTGACAATAAAGCTTCCACACTGAAAACGAGGTTCGAGATGATCCGCCGTTAATTCCAATGAAAACACTCACTTTCTCAGTGACCAGAGCGTCTGTGTGATAGCGTTGTCTTCGGACATTCGATAGAGACAAGAAAGTGAAACGCACCATAACACGTCAATGAGGAAGAAAGAAACGGAAGGTATCTTGATATTGTGAACACAATGCGCGTCACCCCCCACTTCGTACCCCATACATATTCTATCTGATTCCACCCTTAAGAATCGCCGATTGCACAAATGGAAATTACATACCTCGGTAGAAAATGTTAGGAAATAATCGAATACCTGGGCGGCGTGAATGTTAGATTGAATCAGCGATCTGATAATATCGCACATACGAAAGCAGACAATGCAGCAACTAGTACAGAAAAGGTAGGTCAGCGCGAGGGGACATCAGAGCTAAACCAGGTGTACCGTTGAGGAACTGTGGCGAGCAGACGTTCGCAAGTAAGTGTTTGCTGATATGTCAAGCATGACGATGTGCATACCTTGCTGAATTGGAGGCGGAAAAGGTCAGTTAGGACACTGTCATCTACTATGGCATACTTGGTGAGCATCGCTCAGGCGTCAAAGGCGTCAGGGAACTAAGACGACTCGGACAGCCGCCACGAGGTCTTATTACGGATGGGCAAGCACCAATAGAAATACAACAGACGATAATTCTGAATTCATACATACCAGAAGCTGGCAATTGGCAACTGAGGTCCCATTCGTCGGGAGTGCCACGAGTCACTTGATATTACGTAAACGTTTGTAACACAAACAGCGACCAACCTAAACGGTAATGCGCGCTCTTCGTAGGCATCAGAAGGCTCTGATCTTGATCTCGAGGTTTTAGGTCTGATCTTGGATATGTCCCTGCCAACGGTGCTGGGAAATACTGAGGGAACGTTGAAACCGACACGGGACACCAAGTTACATGCGGCCTAATTAATGGTACGTTCTAACATCCAATTGGAACAGCACACGTCGGACGACTGCGAAGTTGCCACGCGCCGAACTGCGGATATGTTCATAACATCCATTAGCGAGTTTAACGACAAAAAAAAAGAGAAAAACCTTGATTCGATCTGGCAGCATGGTACTGTTATGCCGTCGTGTATATTCTCGGCGCCATGTGATCATATTGCTAGATGATAACGGCGTCGTGATGCTGTGAATCTCCTCATCGAAATGAAGAGGCAATGGGTGCGCAGGCTTTTGCTTTCTGATATCGTAGCGAGGCTGCTAATCAACTTCACTGTCTCGCGTGTGCCATCATGGAGCCTTGCAAGCAACCGAGATTTCGCGTTCAACATACCAAAGCACTCTCTGGAGAATTTACATGGTCAGGGCTACATGTCGTCTGGTTGACGAGTTATATCGAGGTCAGAGTTGCGGCTGGAATCCACGTCGTCATTCTCGTGTAAATCTCATGCCAGCCACCTGTGATCCTGGTAATTATAATCATAACGAACTTCTAACCGCACCAGAAATGGACCCAGTCAGTCCTAGTTTCAATTCCCTTCTGCGAGAGGCTGACAATGTTCCCTTCCTCCATGTCAGCCCAATCTAAACTGAGGCTAACATGCCAGCGCTTTATAAACGACCCTCCCACCGCTCTGTCCCCCAGTTCGTTGCCATTTAACGATCATGTCCCCGCTGCCGTCTGTCGCTACTGCTTTTGTGCTCCCACCCGCCGCTCCTTCCGTTGCTCTTGACCCAGACTTGGCTGGGCAGTCTACTTCGGTAACGTCGCAGCACCTCCTCGGGACAGGTGGCCTGTTGTTCGCTGTGGTCGCCATTGTCTCGGTCGCGGGCTACTTCTATCACGGACGAGGGGCAGCCAACGGTGCCCGGACGAGCAACACCTGGGCCTCCTTGGGCAGTTTCTTGTCGTCTATGCGTCACCGGGGTTCGGCCACGACCTCTGCGGCAGTTGCAACTGACGGGCCAGTTGATCTTGAGGTCGGTCCTGAGGTTGGTTGGACACCTGTACATGTTCTTCGTTCGAGCTCACACGTTCCCAGCAGCACGTCAGTATGGTTTATGCGAGGTTCTTCCATCCAACATTCTGGGATGTAAGTAGACCAATTCTCACAGCATCAATGTTTTTCAAAGACTCGTGTGCAGCTCGTTGAGTGTCATCCTGCGACGCCGTCAGCTCCGGCAATTTATGTGGAAGACGAAGCAAATGGGATTCCGGTGTCTGATCCGGAACTGTCTGGCACGAGCTCGTTCTTGGACATGGACGACAACGACAACGATTGCACTTGCGACGGCAACGATCCCAAGCGTGCACGTGAGAAACCGGACCGAGGTGCAAGGCTCAGAGTCGAAGAGTTTCCGCCCTACGACACGAGCTCGCCGATTCATGTCAATTTCACGAGCGAGATCATCGGTACGACAGTTCGTCCGGGCGCATTCCTTTCCGTGCCGGATGAACATGAAGATAGTTCGTCTGGGAGCTCGTCGTCCGGTTTCCTTTCCGTTCTGGAAGAACCTGACGATGACTTGTCTGAGAGCGCATCCGAGTCGTCCGCTTCGGAGTTCGATTTCTCCTGTTCAGCTTACGATGGGATTTCGACGTCGCCGCCAAGATCATCCTCCAGTACCCGACGATATGGTATGGCTAACATGCCATACCTTTCCCAGAGTCTCAAGGACGGGATTCCGGAAGAGGGCTGCGACTTGGTACCTACGATCTCTCGCCGAACTGGGTTATCCGATGTCTCGAAGTTCGTAGAGACGGATCCAGCCGTGTCCTGCACGCCTCTGGAACGGGTCGAGGGCGTAGACGACGATCCGACGACCTCGAACGACATCCGTGCTCACGATAGCCGCGACGGCTTGCGAAACAGTTCGAGGGACGCCGACGCACCTGTAGCGCATCACGAGGGTCTGGACCTAATGCGGAGACTCCTTGTGGAACTTCGTGATCCCAGCTTGGACTGCTGTCCTCGAGCCCTTTCCGAGGACAGCGACTCCGAGTATTGCGACGATGACGACGACAAGGCAAGTGTTCCATGCCTCACCCCTACGTGGCGTCTCGAGAACGCGAGGCGAAACTCGCTGGCTCCTAGAACCGATAGGGATGTGTCTGACGAGGGACCGATCTATCCCTGGACTCCGCCTCCGAAGCCCGCCTCCTCTATGGTCAGCGTTCCCGATGTTCACAGGGCTCGCATGGCGTCACCAGCCCCGCCCTGGTTCAAGCAGGAAGTGCAAATCATGTCCCCCACGTCCTCGGACTCGCCTCCTTCGTTACCGACCAAGGCATACGTCCCCACTCACAGGGATACCTGTTCGAGACTGCTGTATGGACGACAGTTGCCTCTGATGGCCTTACCTTGCCAGTGAGGTACCTTGATCGTCGTTATACCCCTTCGTCTCCACCTTCCAACTATTGTCACTCCTTTGCATTTTGGTTTCATCCTTGGCAGCCATGGTGCGTTCCGCGTTTCATCCACTGTTCTCACACGATCCTGACCATTTTGGTGCCCAAGCCAATTCCAACTATCGTCACTCCTTTGATAGGTTCCTGGTATCCATTTCCCATTGTTTTCTACGGACCGTTCTGACACGGTATCATTGTCAGCTGCATTCCCTTCCTCGCACAGTCTCGTTTGCATCTGGTCTCTGTTGCTTGATATGGTCGCTCCGATATTCTTCCCGGTGACTCTTCAACACAATTTTCACGCAATCAGGTTTCTTGTGGTTCGATCACAAACGATCGTTACTTGTTTGCATTCAGCCTGTCTTGTGATCTCCATCAGGTATGGAATGCTCTCGCTACCCCCGTGTTCGCCGCCGTATTCACCGATGTCGTTTAGTTTCGTGCCAACTATTGTCGCTCGTTTGGATTCGGTATGCAATATCTAGTTCCCCTCCAATTACTCTTTTGACACCGTTCTCAGTGGCATCGGTATTGTCTCGATCGGAAAATTCACGACAATGCTATCGGATGACATGTGTGGACTCGACAGCATTCCATCGACGACACTTGCGCACACGTTCAAACAGACGACGCTGCAAACTAGCTCACCCTGATCCGAACTTGGCACTGCTCAGCCATTGATTACCCTATCTCATCTTTCTGCCCGGATGCGTCTTGCGGTTTAACGCCCATTTCGATGTGGTCGAAAACCTCATTTGCGTCTGTTGACCCTATTCCTCTTCCCGGAGTGCTCCAGCGGTGTACGTTCGTCTTCCGAGCTCGGATCTCGGCCTCGTGCATGCAAACCTTGCCTTCGGTTACCTGGCACCTTCAGGCTCGAACCCCAAAGAGTCCGC
>JBBPRS010000344.1:0-21379 GCA_038093155.1 Boletus huronensis
AGTAGATCAGATCTGCCACATGTATTTAATATAGTTTGAATATATAAACCCAAGAGCCTAGCACTGGAGTCCCCAGTCTAGTTCTCTTTGGATATTTCCCTCCTTTGAGATCCACTCAGTCCCCCTCTTGAGGCTAGTTTCCCTCTTGAGATCTATAGTCTTTAGCTTGTTGGTTTGGTTTGCCTTAGGCCCAGTCAGCCCTTAGGAGCCATTTCACTGCTTGTCAAAACACCTTTGACCTCCTGAAGTGGACCTTCCTCTCAAAACCCGTCCTCACCCTCCCTGACCTCTCCAAACCCTTTGCCATTGCCACTGACACCTCCAAGTATGCCTCTGGTGCCATACTCCTCCAAACCGACTCAAACGGCGACTGGCATCCCTGCTCCTACCTCTTGGAGTCATTCTCCCCCGCCAAGAGGAACTACGACATCTACAACTGTGAACTCCTCGCAGTCATCTGTGCCCTCAAATCCTGGAGGCAATACCTTCATGGATTCCCCTTCCCCATCCAGGTCTTCACTGACCACAAAAACCTCACTTACTTCCACCAACCCCAAACCCTTAATCACTGCCAAGCCCGGTGGCTACTTGACCTCGCCGACTTTGATCTCAAGATGATCCATGTCCCTGGAAAACTCCTCGCCAGTCCCAATGCTCTCTCTCGATGCCCAGACCTCCTTCCAGAGAATGACACCAACAACAACAACGTCACCCTCCTACCTCCCTCCCTCTTCATCAATACCTTCGATGTCGCCCTTGCTGACAAAATCACCGCGGCCTCTTCTGGAGACCCCCTTGTCCTCCAATCCTTGCAGAATATGCAAGATAACATCCCTACTCCCTTTCACTCTCGCCTAGCCAATTGGCAGGTCACTGATGGCACCCTCTCCTACAAGGGAAGGGTGTATGTCCCCGACTCCCCCAGCCTCCATAGACAGACCCTCCACTGCTGCCATGACCATGAATCTGCCGGTCACCCTGGCTACCTTAAAACCTGCCAACTTGTTGCCACTGAGTTCTGGTGGCCCGGCCTTGCTTCCTTTGTCAGGAAGTACATTGAGGGCTGTGCCATTTGCCAACAGAACAAGGCAAACACCCACCCCACTGTTCCCCCACTCACCCCCATCCAGTCCACTGCATCCCACCCCTTCCAACAGATCTCATGTGATCTCATCATGGATCTCCTCCTTTCAAATGGCTTCAATACCTTGTTGGTCGTGGTCGACCACAGGCTTACGAAGGGGGTAATTCTTTGTCCCACCAAGAAAACCATTACCGCCAAAGGAGCTGCCACCCACTTTTTTCACAAAGTCTACTGATGCTTCGGACTTTATGACAAGATCATCTCCGACCAAGGTCCCCAATTCACCACCTCCTTTGCCAAAGAATTCGGAAAACTCCTCCACTACAACCTTGCCCTTTCCACTGCCTACCACCCACAGACCGACAGGGAAACCGAACGAGTCAACCAAGAAGTCAAAACCTACCTAAGGATCTTCTGTGGAAACTCCCCCACGACATGGGCCAATTCCATTACCCACACCAAATTTGCCCACAACCACCACCCCCACTCCATCACCTCCCAATCCCCATTCTTCCTCATGATGGGATTTGAATCCTGTGCCCTCCCCTCCGTCCCTACTTCCTCCAACATCCCCGCTGTAGAAACTTGTCTCAAACAGCTGATGGCTGCCAGAGACGAAGCCCTCACCTCCCACGAACTCGCTCAACAAGTCATGTTCTCTAGAACTCATCAACACTTCACCCCTTTCAAGAAAGGCAACAAAGTCTGGCTCGAAGCCAGAAATCTCAAACGATCAATCGTCAATCCCAAGTTTGCCCCCAAACAAGAAGGACCTTTTACTATAGTCAAAGTCCTCTCCCCGATCACCTACCAGCTTCACATCCCTCAAACCTGGAAGATCCACCACACCTTTCATGCATCCCTCCTCACCCCCTACAAGGAAAACAACATTCACAGTCATAACTTCCCCACCCCTCCTCCAGACCTCGTTGATGGAGAAGAAGAATATGAGGTCAAAAAGATCCTCAAACACCACGGCACCCCATCCTCCTGCTCCTTCCTAATTCATTGGAAGGGATACTCTGCTGAAGATGACTCATGGACCCCCGAAAAAGATCTTAGTCATTCCCTCTCCCTTTTCCGAGACTATCGAAGCGACACCCTGTTGCCTTCTCCCCAGCAAACCCCCGTCACGAACTTTGACCCTCCATGTCCTCCCCACCATTCTCCTCGAATTTTCTCTCTCCCACTCTCGTCTCTTCCTCTGATTATTATTCTACTTGCTTTACCTTCCCCATTACCAATTATCTTCTTGACCCTCCCAAATCCCCCTCCCCCACCAACAAATCCCCTGGTACCCCCTCCCCACGACCCCATCACTGGATTACCCTCCACTGATGCCATGACTCCCCTTACTTCCGCCTCGACTTCCCTAACTCCCCCCATCCCGAGACTTGGTATCACATCCTTGTCACCTATGACCCCACCCTGCCCACCCCGCCACATACCTGTTTCCTCTGTGAGGATCCTGGTTACTCTCGCATGTCTTGCCCCCTCTACTGCTGCCCCTCCTGTGGCAGACTCGCTCCGGGTCATACCATGCTCCAATGCCCTCATGGAAATCATCCCCGCAGAATGGACCCCTACCGTCATACCTATACCTACTCTCTTGACTTGCATTCCACTCGTCGCCCTACCCCCTTGGTGTTTCCCCCTGCCCCTGCGTTGTGGGCCTCTCAGCCCTCCCCACCCCAGACCCCCTAGAAAGTCTACAGCGTAGCTTTGACACTAGTACCGGGGTAATATTATGATTTGTTGGTACCCCCCATCTTTTCCCCTTCTACCCCTCCTGCGAGCCCCTCAACCACCCCGATGACCCATCATTCCCTCACTAAGACTCCCTTTGACCAGACCATCACCTATCCTCACACCCCCCATGGCCGTGTCATTCCTTAGCCACATCATCCCTGTCCACATCACCTCATGGACATGTCACCCCTGGCCGCGTCATCCCTTGGCCATGTCACCCTAGCCATGTCACCCCTTGTACCCTTCACCCACAGGCTATGCATGGTTCTCTTCTAATTCCCCTTCGCCCATGTAAGCCTTCTTCTTTAGTCTTTCATCTCCGTGATCTCTTGATCCTGATCCTTCCCTCTTACACCTCGACTACCATACTTGTCTTCGCCCTCTGCCCTTGCTGAAATGACCAAAGAGCTAACCAGCTCAAGGCAAACCAAACAACCTAACTAAAACTTAAAGGAGAACGGAGTGGATCTCTATGGGGGAAATTCCCAAGAGAACTAGACTGAGGAAATCCTCATCGTAGTCCCTGGGTTTATATAGGCATGGGTGTGTGGATACATGTGTACACTAGATCTACTAATGTAGGGTCTAGGGTAACAGAGATTAAATATCTGTGCTAGAATGGAAGCATAACATGTGTATAAGGCATGGTAATGGAATGGAAGAGAAGCATGAGTGGTAATTAAATAGAGAAGAGAAGTCAACGGAGATTACCGTGTGACTACTATAACCTTAAGGGGATAGATCCAGATCTTAGATCGGATCAGGGAAAGGAAACGAGCGACCAAGTCACTTTGACTGGTGTTCGGATCTAATCTAATCGGATAAGATAAGATATAATTGTCCGCTGTATAGCATTGTGATTCGAGCCTGTGTGGTCACACCTCCCATACAACACAGCCAGCCCACCTGCAAAAGGGCCAATTACATCGGGTGACCCCGAGGTGGGCCCGGGGGTGGAGGGAGGTGTTAGACAGTCGGGTCCGAGTATAATAGATGTACGTCAACTACGGACAGGCCCATGCAAGCGGGGTGGTGACGAGCTCAATTGAGATGGAGGGGCCCATATACAAGGAGGGGGTATGACCTCGGTTGGTACGGACAGGCCCGTAAAGGTGGGGTGGCCGCAAGCTCAATGGAGACGGACAGGCCCATGTACAAGGAGGGGCTATGACCTCGGTCGGTACAGACGGGCCCATGAAAGTGGGGTGCTGATGTCAAAGCTAGTGTACCAGAGGGTAACTCAGCTGTTGCCTCAGGTGGGCAAGAACAACTATATTTACCTAGTGTACCAGAGGGTAACTATGGTACATTAGTCTAGTGTCAGGATCTTAAGTAAAAAGGAACTCACCTCAGCTGTTGCCTCAGGTGGGCAAGAACAACTGAGGTGTGTGAATATCTAGGTAAAAGGGCAGGATTGCCCAGTGCTATAGTACATTAGCTAGGAATATAACTAGTGAAGAAAAGTAGACTCACCTCAGCCGCTGCCTAGATGGGCGAAAACGACTGAGGTGCCAATAAGTGGAATGGGAATATATATACTATGGGCAGAGGTACACTCGTATTATGTTACCCAAAAATTGTGGTGATGGACCTGAATGAAGGTTATAAGGTGTGTTAATAAATGATGTAAGAGATTTAGCTAATAGAGAAAGTCTCTACTTCCGGTGCTTCCGAATCAAGAAAGATATACCAGAAGTGGTTCCGGCACTTCTGAGTTCTGGAAGGCGTGGGAAAATTCCGGAAGCAGTTCTGGAATGGTAGTTCTGAGATGGGATCTTGGAACTGGCGGAACTGCATCTCATGGTTGAATACTGTCAAGGTGGTTGGTAATGAAAGGGAAGTTTATATGGTATGTGGTGAAGGCCTACTCATATCTCAATATATGTCAAAAAGGGTCTGAGGAAGAATGTAGTAATATATATTGTTCCGAGTTTCCGGACTCGGAAACTCGGCACTACACTTCCAGACCGGAAGTGAAGTACCATCAGACTGATCCTTTCCTGGTATCTGAACTGCCGGAACCCATTCCAGAATCGGTGATATTTTGTTAGCCGATGAGCTTGATGGAGATGGGCATGTTATGATCGACCCAGGTAGGGATGAGCGTAGACTCGATAACAAAGTCAAGGATGAGGAGTTACTGATCTGCAGACTTGCGGAGACTTAAAAACGGTTGATAGCAGAGCTTCAAGCGTTGAACACTAGCTCGAAGACAAGTTCGAGGACGAGAGCAAGTGGAAGATGAAGGTCAGGGAGACAATCATATTCAGCGTCCACTCAGAAGTAGGACAGGGACTTTAGAGAGGGGGAAGCGGGAATGTAGGATTCCAAGTGAAGTACGACAAGTACACTTGGGGCTTAGTACAGGGAGCGGGAAGTCGTAGGGAGAATTGAGTAAGACTAAGCTAAAGAATCAGAGAGGAGGGGGTGGGGGTTTATATAGACTAGGGTATCACTGCCACCGGGGCAGAGGGGGAACTGAGGGTCAAGGGCTAGGGTCGAGGGCGAGGACGAGTATAGTAATGAGACATAAAGGGAAAGGATCGGGATCGAGAGATCACAGAGATGAAAGACTAAAGAGGAAGGTTTACATGAGTGAAGGGGAATTAGAAGAGAACCATGCATAGCCTGTGGGTGAAGGGTACAGGGGATGATGTGGCTGGGATAACGTGGCCAAAGGGTGGTGCGTCCAGGGGTGACATGTCCATGAGGTGACGTGGACAAGAATGACATGGCTAAGAGATGACATGGCTATGGGATGCAAGGATGGGTGATGGTCTGGTCAAGGGGAGTCTTAGCGGGGAATGATGGGTCATCGGGGTGGTCAAGGAGCTCACAGGAGGGGAAGAAGGGGAAAAGATAAAAGATAGGGGGGGGTACCAACGAATCGTAACAGGGCGGGCCGATGTACAAGGAGGGGTATGGCCTCGGTCGGCAGAGATGGGCCCGTGAAGGCAGTGTGCCGATGAGCTCTATTGGGATGGATGGGCCTGTGCAAGTGCCGTGATAATGAGCTCAGTTGGCCCAAACGGTCCTATGTGCAAGGAGTGGGTATCACTGGCTGGCAGAGACACCTGTGGCACTTCCCATGGATATCCAAAGATAGTGCCCATGAGGCTTCATGGCAACCAAATGGTGGGGATCTGAAACAAATGCGCGTCATCTGCAATCCCGTGTTTTTCGATGTCTACCATGACTGCCTCACAAATCCCTGAGCATTGGGCATTGTCATACACCAATGTCTTAGCCAACTACATGGTCTCCAGGTTCCAGGATTCATTGCACTCAGAGCCTCAGCATTGCAAACAGAGCGTGGTGATTCCAGCCATCCCAATGCAGACCTTGTGTGAGGCCAACAGGTTTGTCAGGATCATATTAGAAGCCTACTGAAACAAAAGTAAGTTGCATGTTGACTGGAAATGCTGGGCTTATGTGCCCTCAAGCTGTCATTGACGGCGTGGATATAATTCAGCTCAGTGAGAGGGGGAAAGGATGAGGGACAGCGGACCATGGCATGGGGTCCAACTCACTTGGACAGAACATGGAGGAGCTCACCAAGCCCACTGTAATCACTGATCAGTCCGGATACATCCTACTGTGGTATTTACCCGAATGTATCAGCAGGCCCAATCAAGTGAGTCCCTCCTGCAGAATGACCGCAATCTCATTGCTTAATAAGTGAAGCTATATATGTGGGATAATTTACAGCTTCTTGCAGGGCCTCTTTCCGAGAGTTTGTCTGGAGTAGGTTGGTACACATCCCAGGCAAACTTCTGGGACAGGGCTGCAATAAAAGGGGCAATTAATTTATCTCTGGCATGGTTTCAACAAGGCCGAGGTGTATGTAGTCTTGCCAACATTTGGCCATGCATTTACTCAGGTGCTGACAAAGGTTGCTATGTTTCAGCCTGAGGTCTCAGCCATCCTAAAGGGGACCTGAGACAGCAATGGATTTTGGAAGTGGCTGGTGGCCATGGAGGAACATGCAGCACTTTTGTCAGGAGTGCTGGCGATCATGCATCCTGACATGTATGCTACTGGGCAGGAGGCAATGGCTCGGCTTGGCCAATGGGCAGGATATGGCAGCTGTTTTGCCTCTGTGGTCATCGGTATTCAGCGTTGTATCAGTCATGGCAAATTGGGCAAGTCCCATCCACAAGGATATCAAAGGAAGGCTCCAATGGTTCGATATTCTGGCCACTGTTGGACATTACTCCGGCCTAGACTTTGTCATCCCGACCATCTCAAGAAGGCTTTGGTACAACCCAGGAATGATTGTTGCACTATCGGGCCAAATGCTGGAGCATGGAGCTGGCCCGGTGGATGCTGATCGGGGCATCCTTTCGTTTTACATGCGGGATGATGTCCATGAGTATGTGGACATTCCTCGGTGCAACTACATGGAATATTCCAAGCTAAAGGGTAGCTAGTAGGCAATACATGGATTATCACATGGATAAAAACTGCTGCTTCAATGGTGATTGTGGACATATTCTACGAATGGGAATCATGCATGTGTCGGGCGAGATAGATATTGGTGCATGCTTCAAGAATGGCACCCTCGTTTTTCTGGAGGTCCACCATGCTGCACTCCAGCTCAACAATGGCCCTGGCCTCCAGCATGTCGAGCCAAGTGTTATGTGCGGCATCCAAGGAAGATGGATTCTCCGGCCAAGAGTGCTGTCAGTGTGATTCAGCCGACTATTCAAGCGAAGCCAGGGAAACCTTACTTGGAAGTATTGATATGCTACACAGAGCATCAATGGGATATCACCATGATAATCTTGCTCCCTATACCCCCTAATGTCCTCGACCCACCATGCATCTGTTACGATTACTGCTGAGCACGTGATCTAACCTGTTTCTTTTTCTTCCTTGCCTCATCCTTGACTTCCCTGCGACCCTCTTGCACCTTCCCATCCTCGATCCTACCCTCTAGTCCTTGATCAAGTAGTCGGTATTCCCCTCCTTTGAACCCTCCTCAAACCGCGTACTCCCTCTACCGTGTCCTCATCATCCAGATGCATCACCGTCTAGTCACATCGTCCCTCCCCTGCCACTTTACCACGTCACCACCACGAGGCTAACCCTCGGATCTCTCTGTCCTCCTCTTTCATCTCCGTCCCTTCTTGACCACGTGAGTTCCCTCTTCTGGAACTACCCTTAGACCTATGCTTCTTGTCCACGTGTATTCCTCATTCGGACTACCCTTTACCCTTTGCTTCTTGTCCATGTGTATTCCTCATTCAGACTACCTTTTGCCCTCTGCTTCTTGTCCACGTGTATTCCTTATACAGACTATCCTTGACCCTATGTACCTTGGTCCATGCGCAACCACGACCCCTTATATAGACCTCCACTCTCACCCTTAGATCCTTACCTTGATCTACCTTCACCTCTATGGTCATACCCCAAGGATCTCCCCTCTGTCATAGCTAGTTCTTCATTGAATCTACACTTCTTCACCTCTACTCTCGCCTGAGATCTTGCCCACCCATCCATGGACTCACCTAGTCCTAGTCCTAATTCATTTGTTACACCTGCTCGGTGTTCCCTTCGCTTGAATTATGAGCAAGCGGACGACCTCGAAGGTCTATGCTCAGCCCTATCTGGGTTAAGCGTAACAGCATCAATAAACCCACTGGTAGTCAGGTTATTGGCAGGGTGCCAGTTTGGCAACAGCTTGGAGAGCTCAGCGGTCGCAGTGCATTGGGCAGGATCAATTTCCATGATTGAGGAGGCAAGACCATCCCTTGAATCTTCACAGGAGAAAAAGATTCCCCAAAATTTAGGTGTTGGGGGAGGTACCGATTGCCAATTTGCATATGCGCCAAGGTAGAAGTTGAAGGCACGCTATTTGCCAATTTTCATCAGGTGATATGATATGGCATGCATGAATGGTGCCCACCAGGTCATAATTTAAGCTACTCAGCCACTTCTCTGGCCATTGATCAGCCAGCAGCATTCTCTGCAGGTAAAGCATGGCCACTTCCATCCTGCATGTGAAGTAATACAGGATTATATGGAACCAGCTTTGCAAGAGATGAGGCATATCAACATTGAAGGTCAGCTCCATGGCAGAGTCAAGACATGAGGGAGGTGGCGGACTATCCAGGGAGATGCGACAAATTTATAAGTCAGCAGTGTGGGTGCCGGGCAATTCTGGCAGTCCAAACAATACTCGGGAACCATGAGGCTCACATCAAATTGGCGACAGGGCTGGAGGTCAAACCCTGGCGTTCCGAAGTTCCGAGCGATTGCAGTGTATCATCAAGGTGCCAAGCTCCAAGTTCCACACCTATGTTGCACACTTGTCAGCACTTCCGGCATGTCAGCCCACCTTCCGGGGTCAATGATATTTCGCCACAGGGTGCACAATAAAACTACCGAATGATATCACAAAGAATACAGATAATTATGGGATTTCTGGCCTGCATTGGGGCTCCCTCCTTTTTCCTTGGACAATGAAGGGTTGTCAGATGGTCGGGCTGCTACCCTCGGCCGCAGTCCCTCCTGATGCCCTGCAGTGTTCCGAATTCGATTTACATTGGTCCCTGAGCCGGCCATATATAGCCACCTGCCAGGCAGCATAGTACATCGCGCCGGCCTCTCCCTTTTTCTCACTCCTTGCTTCCTGGCACTCCCATTCCCGAGCTTTATAGTCAAAGAAGTTGGTTGTCCATGCAAACTCGACCTCAAGTAGTTCCTTCTCTTCTCTCCAGCGATCCATTGTTGCTTTGGCCCAGAGCCAATGCGCTCGGTAGACTGCAAATCTATCATAAGCCAATGGGACATCAGTGGATGGTGAATCCTACATTTGGAGAGCCAATCATTTCTCTCGGTATCACCTGGTATATCCATTGACCAAAACCAGGCCAGGAAATCATGCCGGTGGTTCCGAACATTCAGAGTAGAGACTGCAGCGCTGACCCTGAGATCATCATCCTTAAGAGGCTGGTACTTGGCGATCATTGCATCATCAGCCAAAAGTGTGGTCATCATCATCCAACATTGGTGATATATTGCAGCTTGTTGGTTGACCACGGCCTCCACAATGTTTACCTTTCCCCATGCTCTGGTGGATGTTGCATGGCTGCTAGAATGCTGCACGTCGGTGCGGAATAGCACTGCCTTGTCTGCCAATGCAAGGTGTATTTCATGGAGGGCATCATTTGCCTGTCCTGCCTGAAGATGGAGCTCTAGCTCCATGAGTTGTTCTGCCCCACCCACTTTGCATATCTCAATGCCGAGGTTTGACGGCAATGGCAGCCTTATTTGATTGGGTCATTTGGCACCGAGGCAATCAACCATATCCTCATCCAAATTGTCTCCTTGCCAATCTGATTTGTCTGATGAGCACTTAGCATCATACTCATCACCTAGATATGCTGAGGCTTCAGTCATGAAGCTGGAGATCTCAGCACTGAGATGATTGGCTCTTCAGGCCAAGGTCAGTCTTTGCAGATCAGTGGGGCGTGATCCAACATGTCTCAGGTCTTGTTTTAGTGTTATTTATGCCTCCTCGATTTTGAGGCCCTTGGCCAACCATGTTGCAGCTCCACGCTGTGCACCGCCCTCTTTTGGAAGACTTTCCAGCATTTCCAATTCTACTGAACAGACAGTCAGTGCTGTAATCGGGTCGGCATTGGCTCAAAGGCAGAGCAAAACGATGCAAACCTTTCACTAGCTGGACCTCAAATATGTTCATTGCAGATAGATCGCTTACGCAGGCTTCCATAGCCGTCTGTGCCTCACCCTGCCATACCTCCCATCGGTCATTCGGGACCCCTGCATCCAGCTCCAGAAATGTTGCTCAGGCAGCCACCAACGACCTACAGGCCACCTTAAGCTTGTGGGTGAGGCTTCCAGCTGACGTAGGTTAATCAGGTGGTGATGATGTAATCCACGGGCGAGCAGTCCTTACCCATCTGGATCATCTTGAGAAAGTTGGAATCATTCATTTGAAAGTCCAATAGCTCTTGCCAGTGTAGGGAGGACATTTCCTGGGTCAATCCTGCCACAATGTTTAAAGTCGACCATAGAGTCTCGATGATCTCCCCATCAACCCAACCGGCCCCATTGATGAAGAGAGGGGCATATCGAGGAAAGCATTTTGGCTGGTGCCTGTGAACGTGCTATATGCCTATACCCGGCACAATCTCGACATTCCAGGGAAGCTGGATGAATTGGCTGCTGTTCAGCTGTTCTTGGAGCTTTTTCATATAGGAGCAGTTGATGTCGTAGAAGCTAATCACCCGGGATATGTCCGTCATGTTGTAGGATAATGCGTGAGCAAAGGAATAGTCCATGTTCACCTGCCTGAAGCAAGCTCAGCCATGCCATTCTGAATCTAACCCGTCACACACCTCTCTCCCTTTTGAAAGTCTACCACCGAATGTGGCATGAAGCACCCATGCTGAGCACAAGCTGAGCCCCCAATGCTGATTGACTCCAGCTTACCTCGGCTCGCATTGGCCTGGTTAACGGCCTAGTGATTGTTGCAGGCTGACCACTGTGCCCAACATGACAGTTGGAATATGCTTCTTATGATTGTTGGAAAATCTTACCTCAAGCGGGTGATTCGTCGCCTTTAGATAGGCATGGTAGTCTGGCCTGGTGACCATGTAGCCAAGACTGTCCATGAGCCATATCTGATCCTCTGGTCGCTTCTCATGCATATGTTCGGCCTTGAAATTCCCGTCCATGATGACGGTCCAGGCATGCTTCCAACTTTTAAAAGATTGCATTAGTATGGCCTTGGGGATCATGTGTGGCGGCTGTAACTCACTCCGAAAGGTCTTTGGTGGATGCATCCAAGTTTATTCCAGGCTGTGGACAGGCCAGGCAAAAGAGGGCAAGGTCTCCTTGTTTCGGCTCCCAAGACCGATGGCCGAAGCCATTCTGTTATGATTTGTTGGTACCCCCCCTATCTTTTCCCCTTCTACCCCTCCCGCGAGCTCCTCAACCACCCCAATGACCCATCATTTCCCCTACTAAGACTCCCTTTGACCAGATCATCACCCATCCTCGTAACCTCATGGCTATATCACCCCTTAGCCGCATCATCCTTGTCCACATCACCTCATGGACATGTCACCCTGGCCATGTCATCCCATGGCCACGTCACCCCAGCCATGTCACCCCTTGTACTCTTTGCCCACAGGCTATGCATGGTTCTCTTCTAATTCCCCTTCGCCCATGTAAGCCTTCCTTTTTAGTTCTTCATCTCCGTGATCTCTCGATCCTGATCTCTTCCTCTTATGTCCCATTACCATATTCATCCCCGCCCTCAGCCCTTGCCCTGGACCCTCAGTTTCCCCCTTTGCCCCGGTGGCAGTGTTACCTTTGTCTACATAAACCCCCACCCCCCTCCTCTCCGACTCCCTAGCTTAGTCTTACTCGATTCTCCCTACGACTTCCTGCTCCCAGTACTAAGCCCCAAGCATACTTGTTGTACTTCACTTGTAATCCATACACTCCGCTTTCCTCCCTAAGTCCCTGTCCTACTTCCAAGTGGACACTGAATACAACAGTCATCTCGACCTTCGTCTTCCACTTGCTCTTGTCCTCGAACTTGTCTTCAAGCTAGTATTCAATGCTTGAAGCTTAGCTATCAACCATTCTCAAATCTCTGCAAGCCAGCAGATCAGTAACTCTTTGTCCTTGACTTTTGTTATGGAGTCTATGCTCATCCCTACCCGGGTCGATCGTAACACAGTCCATTTAAGCAGCTTCAACAGCCGCCATTGACGGGCAACCCAAAGCAGCTCTCGGTATCGATTCTGGAATCCCCTCAGTGGAGATAGTATGGAGGTAGGGAAACGTACGGGCACAAGATGCGGAAATATGTTGGAGGTTATCCTGCAGAGCTTGCTGTAGTAGTTCATGCCTGAGGTGCTGCATTCAAGATTGTCTCGGATGAAGTTGTCAAGGACATTGAAAGTAAACACAGTTCTTGGATTCTGAAGGGTCGCTGGGAAGAGCTTATGTTGCAGGAGCTGGAGGTATTCTGGGTCCGATGCAGGACATGCACAGTAGTTGATGGTGATAAATCGGATGCTGGTCACATTGATCATGGTTAGGTAATCTGACCTGGCCGGTGGGCATAAGTGACTGGGAATATCCTCCTGTTCAAGGTCCTCCCATCCCTCATCATCCATGGGGACTGGGCCTCCAAGTATATCTGGAATTGGCCGACCACCTGCCGGACAAGCCTCTCCACTGTGACTGAGATGGAGCTCAAAGCCAGTCTAGGTTGTTGTTGTTGATTAATGCCAGTCATCCCAGACCAAGGTTGCATTAGCTTACCCGCATGAGGGATAAATCTTCGAAAAATGTTCCTGTCCACTGCTCAATCCAATGAAGTGGATTCCTCCAATGCTGATCCCGGCAGCACCGAGTGCAGAACAACGGTTGACCGAAGCAGTCAGAACATCGGTATGTGCCATCTCTATGGCATATGCTGCATTCTCTGGGATCGGGAGGTATTTCCATGTCCAAAAGGGCCCAGAGGAATTCATGCTTGTGGGAGACCTATTGACAGAGATAATGATTTGATGTCTACACAGTTATAAGCAGAAGCATCTTCAGCATATGCCATCCTCCTACATTTTTTGGACGAAATTGTGGAGGCTGTATATCTTCCAATGCTATATCTCCTGTATTGTATCTTCACCGAGGGTGATCAGCCGAGTCATCATGGAGATGTCAGCGCATATATGTCTCACTAACAAATGTAAACTCAGAGGTGGAAGGTCTGGGTTTGCTTGGAGTGGACTGAACTGATTGTGATGCTGTTGTCAATGTCTTCTTGGGATCCAATCTGACAAATGTAATTTGTGGACCTCTCGCCATGTCCTTCATCACCCATGTAGCATAGGTTACCTTTCCACAATTAATCTTTTTCTTGTATGTGTTTTTAGGCATGCTCAGACACTATTTACAGGGAGTGGCAGCTTAAAAAGACAGATAGACTGTCCTTAGCACCACAGAGCATGCACTGATCGATCAATGTGCAATGACCTATATTTAGTATTTCATAAGGCATCAGATGAGGTAATTGATTAATCGGGCCGGGTAGCATTTCAGCTAGGGCATTATATCGGTAACTGATGTAGCTACATAGTAACTGGCCCTGGTAACATCTCGGCTAGAACTCTGGATCAGTTTCACCTCTGGCATATGTCACATCAGCTAACTATGATCCTGGCCAAGATGACATGGAGGCTGGAATCTTACAGAATGGAGTCTTATGCAGGGGAAATGAAAGGATAGTCTTTGCAATCCACTCTACTGTATATCACCAAATAGCTGCCATGTCCGACTGTGAGGAAGACTATGCTGCAAGCAAATACCAAAGGACAATCTACTATGGCTCTGATGGGCAGGAAGAGGGAGAAGCACAGGAAGAGCAGGAGGAGCAGGAGGAGCAGGAGGAGCAGGAGGAGCAGGAGGAGCAGGAGGAGGAGAACAACAATGAGCCTGGGCCATCTGATTACCAACCTGAAGACAAAGCATCTCCGGCCAATCCTTTTTCCAATGCTGTGCTGAAGATATTGCAGGAATGATGGCCAGTGTGGAAAGCTGCTAAAGGCAAGAAGAGGTCCACAGTCTGGAAGGCCCTGGTTTTGCAGCTCAGCATGATGCGAGAAAATCTGACACAGGAGCATGCCAAATGGGACTGACACCTTCAAGTGCGTGGGTTGATGTATGGAAATTGTCCATCTTGCTGACTGACATATAGGCATATCTTGCATGGATGCACAAGCAGGGCCGACCAGCAGGGAAGAACAAAGGCTTCAGCACCCAGAGTGTGTGGACTGCTCGGTCTGTAGTACAGGAGCAGCAGAAGGAGGTGATCAAGCGCACCATAGAGGAGCGATATGGAGCACGGCCAGGATCATCAGCAATGTTCTGGCATTACCAGCCAGTGCTCACTGAAATCATAAAAGGGCTGTCAGCAGCACATATTGCTGAGGCTGAGGAAAAGGCCAAGGAATGGAATCAGGAGGGTGCCCTGAGCGATGCCAAGGCCCAGTGAGTCTCTGGTGAGGGCAGTTGCAGGAATTTGTCCTTATTGGGTTATAAAGGTTTGCAACGAGGAGTGTCAGCTCAGTGATGAAGCAGTTTGCCGAGGAAATGTGGAAGAGGGAAGGAATGCGGATGGTGATGATGACCGGTTTCAAGGATGAAAAAGGGGAGCTCTTTGCGAATTTGTCAGTCAATTGGTGGCTGTGTGGATGGTGATGGACTGATCCAGCGCAGCTTCGACTTCAACCCAGAGATCGAAAAAGGTCCATGCTTCAGTGGATTCGAGTCTATCCAAGGTGATTGGGATTGGTTCCTTGAGAAGTGTTTCAATGAAGCCAAGGAGAGAGAAAATCCAGATGACAAAGGGGCCAAGGCAGGCAAGCTGAGAAAGCCAAGACAGAAGCAGAGCAAGGGTCCTGTGAAGATGGTGACCCAGAACAACGGCTCAATATGGATCCCCGACCTGAATGGCCGAAGCTGAGGAGATCTGCAGGCCTTGGTGCAAGGATTTCTGACTGCCCATTACCATAAGCAATCTGCCGATGTGCGCAAAACCCAGAGGTAATTTCCGTCATAGGATTGATTTGCAAGAACCCAAAGGTATCTGCTCCTTTCAAGAAGCTGGGTCTTTTCCAAGACGACCTATTTGTACCTGAACACCTCCCTGAGGGCTTTGTTTTTCCTGACAATCCCAGCCATTTGAAAATGGGGAGGCAAAGAGGTTTTTGGAATTCATTAAGGAGTGTCAAAAGACCATGCTGGAGAATGCTTTTGCATTCCAATTCTGGTTGGATGGTGATGACAACCTGGAAGCCCCTGCTGAGAACAGCGATGAAGAATCAGAGACAACCATGGCCAAAAAGTGCACTTGGCCAAGGACGAAGCCACCAGCTGAGGCTGATAGTGAAGATGAGTCAGATGATGAGGTGGCTGATGCCGATAAGGAGCAGGCCAGTTCGGCCAAGTGTGCTGTAATGCAGGTAAAGGGAAAGGAGGCTCAACAAAGAGTGCCAGTGGAATCCCGACAAGCTGGAAGGAAAGAGGTCTCCTGTCAGGTCAGACCGGCTGACAACACAGCAAAAGGGAAAGGCACTGCAGCTGTACAACCGCCAAACCCGACTCTGCACAATGCAGCGACGGAGATGTGGCTGGTGAAATTTGGGCCACCAAGGGGAGGTGAGCACTCACCTTCATCATTTTGTCAGCCAAGACATAGCCTTTGCATGATTACCAAAGTGACAATCTGCACAGACTTCAGGCGCTGCAGTGGTGCAACCGCCGAATCTGATGCCGATCAATGGAGCGATGGAGACCCAGCGTGGTGGAGTCTGGCTGGAAGAAGGTGAGAGCAATGTGTGGCCAGTGAAATTTGGGCCACCAAAGGGAGGTGAGCCCCCACCTTTGTCGTATACCAGCCAAGACAGACCATTTTCATCATTAGCCAAGCAAGCAAAAGGGAATGTGGGGTCCACGGATCAGTCAAGAGGGCCCGAATCACAAGCGCCTCAGCCAAGCAATGCGCATAGTTGACCAGTCAATCGGCCAAGGAAGCCAGAATCAGCTGCAGCAAGGACGTCGGGCATAACTCCAGCTGTGATTGCCAGACTGATGCCGAGGCTGATTCTGAAGAGAGCAATTGGAATGGCTGCTACTGTTACGATTCATTGGTACCCCCCCCATCTTTTTCCCTTCTACCTCTCCCGCGAGCTCCTTGACCACCCCAATGACCCATCATTCCATCGCTAAGACTTCCTCTGACCTGCCCGCCACCCGTCCTCACATTCCCATGGCTGCATCATCCCTCAGCCACATTATCCTCGTCCACATCACCCTATAGACATGTCATCTTCTGGCCATGTCATTTCTTAGCCATGTCATCCTTGTCCACGTCACCCTATGGACACGTCACCTGAGCTGCGTCACCCCTTGTACTCTTTGCCCACAGGCTATGCATGGTTCTCTTCTAATTCTCCTTTGCCCATGTAAGCCTTCCTCTGTAGTCTTTCATCTCCGTGATCTCTTGATCCCGATCTCTTCCTCTTATGTCCCATTACCATACTCATCCCCACCCTCAGCCCTTGCCCTGGACCCTCAGTTTCCCCCTCTGCCCCGGTGGCAGTGTTACCTTTGTCTATATAAACCCCCACCCCCCTCCTCTCTGATTCCCTAGCTTAGTCTTACTCGATTCTCCCTACGACTTCCTGCTCCCAATACTAAGCCCCAAGTGTACTTGTTGTACTTCACTTGGAATCCATACACTACGCTTCCCTCCCTAAGTCCCCATCCTACTTCCAAGTGGACACTGAATATGACAGTCGTCTCGATCTTTGTCTTCCACTTGCTCTTGTCCTCGAACTTGTCTTCGAGCTAGTATTTGACGCTTGAAGCTCAGCTATCAACTGCCCTCTAGTCTCTGCATGTCAGCAGATCAGTACTCTTTGTCCTTGATCTTTTGTTATCGAGTCTATGCTCATCCCTACCCAGGTCGATCGTAACACTACCGCTGACAACAATGGACGCCAGCAGTCTGGGCAGCAAGCCCCGCAGGATATACCTCAACCAAGCACCACCAATCATTGGTCGATTGACTGGCTGCGGCAGCCAGAATCACCTGCTGATGTTATACCGGAAATCACGCCTGTTGCAAATGCAAGACCGCAGCCTAGACCGAAGCCCATTTTAAAGCGGTCAAATGCTGCACTGTGCAATGTAAATGTTGCAGACAACAGTCTGCCGACCCATCCTATGCATCTGGTGAGCCGAAGCAAAGAAGCAGGTGGTGTTGGCCCATCAGCACCAGGATCGTCAATGGTGAGGTCAAATGCCCGAACCACAAAGTATTTGGCCCCGGTTGAACTGCAGGGTGACAGAATTTGTTGACTTCACTGATGCTTATTGTTGACCATGTGCCATCTCAGCAGAGCTGGAAACACCGTGTCGTTCAGGCAGGATTCAAAGGATTCCAGTGCCGGCTGACGCGGCAGTATCACCTCCTGTTCAACGGCCGATGAGGAAATGAAGGGAAAGATCTACAAGCGTGCCGAAGGAAAACGACCTCAAACATCTTAGTTGACAAAAGTTGTTGTTCTATTGTTTTGGCTGAATTTTCTACCCGTTGCATTTGTAAATACAAGTGAATTGTTTGTTGTATTTACAAGAAGTCCAAGAAGTCCAGGAAGTTCAAGATTGCTGGTACAAAATGTAAAAACATACAATTACGTGGTGCCCATCTCCATTGCATGCATTTCGTCAATGCCCTCCATTGGCCCTGAAGAGTCAGATTCAGAATCTCCAGCTGAGCTCTATTCCGTTGATGCACCATGTTCTTCCATGATCTCGACCAGTGGTAATGAAGCCGGCGAGGAGCTGTTGGATGCCGAGGGGACCGCCAGTGGGATAATATTCCCATATTTGAAGGGGCTCAGGAAGCCTTGTGTTGGTGATGCCGGCGTGATTCCACAGCATTCAGGAATGGGTATGGCAAGGGGTGGGACCGAGCCCTGAGGGGTGGGGGATGAGTTGCCTGGCTGATCTCCCCCTTTGTGCCGTGGCAGCATGACTGGAGCGGCCAACTCATCTTGCATGTCAGCACCAGGCTCAGGCGATGAGATGGCAGTGTGTTGATGCACCGAGTCCGATGGCCCGACCTCAGGATTTGGCATGGCAGATGCCTGCTTGTTGGCATGATCAAATGGGAACCATATGTGAGTGGATCAAGGGCATACCGGTTGGCCCGAGACACTGCTGAATTGTACCTGGATGGCATTGAGGGCATGACCAAAGGTCAAAAATCCATCCTCCAACGTGGTCACCTGGGGCTCTACCCCCCCTGCTGATCATGCAGTCCATCACAGTTAGCCGGTCTTGCATTTGTGCATGGCTGACCTGCAAGTCCTCATAAGCCTGTTGCAGGTGGATGTAGTCGCTTGATGGGCTGGAGACCGCAGTGGTTGGGAAGGGGTTGGTGATGGGCACCATTGGGGCCATTTCAATTCGGGCAGGGACAACAACCCCGTCCAATACTATCAGCTACAAGTCAATTCAGGCGCATATGAGATGTAGGCGGCTTACCTTGCCAGCTGGTCGACCCTCTCTTCATAGAGGAGGCCATCCTCCGCACCCCCTTTGGAGGACCATGCTTGAACGTCAGCACTTCCTCTGCCAGAGTTGAGGCCCTGTTGGGAGTTGGCACCGTCGATGCCTGTTGGTGTGCCTTCTTCGTCAGGGGCCCCCACTTGATCGGCTCAGCCAGTGTTTCTGATGCAGCAGTTGGGATGGCCTTGGATGGGAGAGGCCGGGTTTCAGAATCAGCGAGGGAGGGTGATGGCTCAGGGGAGGTGGTGGTGGTGGGCAAAGCTCAGTGCCACAAGGCTGATCGCTGGTGCTTTTGGATGAAGGAACAGCATACCTTGCACTGGTTGCATTCAAGGCACACATGCCCGGGGTTTGGCGTGCATGTGTTACAACTTGTCAGTAACCCCACTGGATGCTTATCTCTTTTCTTTTTCTTTCATACTTGTCTTCACTTATGTTGATCTTGTATTTTAGTGTTCGGTCATTGAGCCTCGCCGAACACCCCTTCTTTCCCAATCCAGTTGCTTCTCTCCTAATGACGCATCCCTTGATGATGACATGTCCCTTGATGATGATGCGTCCCTTTTCTTACTCATCCTGTACCATAGGTGACGCATCCCTTTTCTTACTCATCCTGTACCATAGGTGACACGTCTTTCCCCTTTCAATGATGTGTCCTTTACCCTTCACCCAGGCTCAGGCACCCTATATAAACCGCATCATTGTACACTTGTACCCTAGCTTGACCTACCTAGGAATACAAGCATATCTCCTCGCTCTCACTTCCATAAGTCTCTGTTCTACTTTTGAGTGAACACTATGAGATACTCTGGTGACATCTTTGTTACTCAACCCACCGGAAGATCCGCTCTTCTCGCTTCTTCTGTCTTTGTGCAGAAGGATCTCTAGTCATACTGGACTCCCTTGTCCTTGTCCTCTCTCGTGTCTGACAAGCCCTTACCCAAGCTCATCTTCAAGTCCAGTATCCAGACCTCGACAACCCCAAGCACCCTTGACAACATTCTTGCTTTTGCAAGATCAACTATTGTCCTTACCACCACCAGTATTAGGCTTATCTAGATCATGCTCGCCCCTATCCGGGTCAAGTGTAACAAAAGGTCAAGCTTACTCAAAGAGGTTACTATCATTGTAAACCTCCAAAATATCTTCTCGACCCCCCCCCCTTGAATCCTCACCTGTGGGGAACTCACCATTGACAAGACGAATCAGAAACCCCTTCTGAACATCCTACCTCCGATGGAGAGGAAGAAAACCCAGAACCCGACCCCGACTTTATCCTCCCCTCCCAGGAAGAATGAGACAACGACCTCATGCTATCTCACCAATTCTCTGCCTCACTAAACCTTCCCTGACCACCTACTCCACCATCCCCCACACCTCACATCTCTGTTCCTCTATTTTCTATTCCTGGAGGAAACATTGTCTATACCCCTTTTCCACCACCTCCCCAACCAACCATGTCCTCGACCAAACCCACCGAACTATGCATTGGAATTCCAAAAGGATATGATGGCTCCCTTGACACCTCTGAATGATGGCTGAATGCAGTAATATTCTACCTCCATGTAAATGACAAAACCTACAACACTGATGCCAAGAAAATCACCTTCGCCTTGTCTTATATGACTGAAGGATCCGCCACCACTTGGGCAGCCACCTTTCAACAGAAAGGTGTCACATCCGGGTCTCTTGTCAACCTCGAAGCCTTTATTGACTTCGTCACTAAGTTCGAGACATCCTTTAAACAAAGGGACACCACCGGGATAGCTGTCGCCTGGCTGTCCACCAAGTGGATGACTTACTCAAAGAAGGACCAGGATTACTCCCCCACCTTGACCAAGTACATCTCTGAATTTCAAAACCATGCTTCTGTCGCTGCGATCACCGACCAGAATGTCCTCATCAGATACTTCTCCTCTGGCATCCCTGCCAATCTTATGAGGAGGATCATGTCCATGGACACTGTCCCTTCCACCATTGAAAAGTGGTACAAAAAGGCTATCCACTTCCAAACCCAACAACAATGAGCCGATGAGATTGCCCGACAATCCCAAAGACCCACTACCTCCTACCATCCCTTCACCCCCATCAAACCAGCCAAAGACCTGGATGCGATGGATGTCAATGTGGTAAAAATCTCTAAGCTCACCCCAGAAGAATGAAAGAAATGTTTCAACCTTGGGTTATGCTTTCACTGCAGGAAACCAGGCCACTCTGCTGCCACCTGTCCTACCTTCAAAGAATTCTCCACCCCAGCCAAGAAAGTCAGACAAGTGACTACAAAGGAGGAATCATGAGACTGGATGTGAATCTTTTCCGCATTCCCTGATCGCTGATCATGTGACTCGTTTCCATTTCCGCTCACCCAGAACGCAGCGTTCGTCTACCATTCTGGGTTCGTTGCGGAACATCTGGAAACTG
>JBBPRS010000345.1:0-21345 GCA_038093155.1 Boletus huronensis
CTGAATCTTATCTCCAGATTGGACCTTCACGAATCCAAGGATTCCAATACCGTGACGGCAACCTTCGAGCTGCCCGGCTTGACGTCTGAAGGCGTCGCCATCGATGTCCACCAGAACCGTCTGACCGTTTCTGGCGAGTCAGCCAGTTCGGACTCTCAGGAAGAGAGGAGCTACGTCCTTCGTGAACGCCGCTCTGGGAAATTCTCCCGGACGTTGCAGCTTCCCTTTGGGACCAAGGTAAGCTCATGGTCTCGGTTTTCTCTCGCACGTTGAGTGCTAACGCAGCGCGTCAGCCCGAAGATGTGAAGGCCAAGATGGAGAACGGGATCTTGACGGTCACGTTTCCCAAGACCTCTCCCGAACAGCAGGCCCAGCGCGTCGTCATTCAGTAGATGTCTCGCCTGATCATCCGTTTGTCCCAAATAAAGGACCATGTAGCTAATAATTTTCTGGTTTTTAATCGTAGCACCGAGAGTAATCTCGATGCATTATGTATGGCGGTTTACCGTCAATCCTAGCATTGTTCCCTGTGTCCGTGTGCTACGTGTCCTACTCGATTGATAATATTTAAAAGGAATTCACATATCCATATCTAATATCATGTCGTTACACACACCACTCTGAAGGTGATATCCCCCAGCGCCCAGTCAAAGGTGCCATCGCGGGGGGTATTCAGCCTTCAAGTATCCAATCGCGCGCTATCTTTTGCGTACAAATGCAAATCTGGCATGGTGAGAAATACACAAGAGATAAAACGAGCCAGATTTACTGTATATTTGTGATATGAAGACTTGATACCTTTGCTTCAATGCATGTCGTGAATCATCCCAGTGTGATCAACCGCCACTGCCTGTTCTCTACCCGAACCCAGTCCTGTTCCTTAACAGGTGTTTTCCCTACTCGGTATGCTACACCATCTTCCCACTCAATGGCCAGAAGGATCAACGTTTCGGGGCCGCTCGCTGCAACCACGATGAAGTCCTGGTGTATGATTTCGGTGTGATAATGAGTGGAGTTTGGGTCCGGCTGGAAATCGGGAGAAGGGAAAGGTGTATATTGCACCTCACCCGGTCCCTGGACTCTCCAGCGTCGGATCGCCCTCAAGTTCGCGAGACTGGTCCAGAAGCGTAACTGGCCAATTCGAGAAATGGAATGTTGTGTGAGAGCTTGAGGCGGGTGAGACTGTTCGTTCTTCCACGAGGTGGGAACGCAATCGCCTGGATGGTCCTGCCACGACCGATCTTTAATCCTGACTAGCTGGTGTTTCCCATCCAGTATGTCGAAATGAATGACAGGTCGCACATGACTGCTATCTCTGGCACGGAGAATAGGAAGACTGTTCGGGTCCTCTCCTGACCAGGCTGCCCAGCTCCAGGAAGGAATGGGGATCATCTGTTTGGAGCCATCGCTATCGAAGAAGGGGACGTGGACATGGTTTCGTGCAGTATGACCGGTGAAAGACCATGTCATCGCGTGTGAAAAAAGTGATTCGGGAAGGCCCCAGAGGAACGTATCGTCTTGAATTGCTGCAAGGATCTCGGAAACGCCATTAAACGCGTTCAGAATATCTGTATTATATGTCAAGCGCCTCTCTCGGTAGCTGGAGAGTAGGTCGTCGTAGATATCGAAATACTCCGATGGCTGGAGGATTTCCCAGGACAAACAGTCGGCGGCAAACTTTTGAGGGAATGACAAGTGAAGCTGATCAATGTCCCGGACTTCTTCAAGAGTTCGCTCTTCTGAGTGCGATGCCGCACGACAGTTCCAATAAACCTGACTCTCCGAGAATACCAACACCCTGTTGGACAAGACTCGTTCCTGGAATGTCCACCCGCGTGATGCCCATATCGTGTCGTCGATTCCGCTCCGTGTTCTCCGGACATCAATCACCGTCAGGAGCTCAGAGTTGGCAAGCTTCAACATCTTCTGCAATGGTTCACGGGACTCCTGTTCGACACCCAGGAGGCCACTGTTTGCATGATCCCCAGCGGCAGCGATTATGGTGAACAGAGCTCTCGAATAAATCGATCCCATCCGCGCGATCTCTGCTTGCTGCATCTTCAAGTCGTTTTGGATGATACAAAGGGAGTCTACCCATAGGTAGCGCTCTCCGATGGCGTGGACTAGGGTCATGGCATCTCGGATCGTGGCGGGGATAAATAGCGAGCGTAAAGAACTCGTTTTCCGAAGATCTTGGGTGTTCTCTCGGAGATGCGTAAATATACGAGCTGTGCCCCAGACGTAGCTTAAAGCAACGTAGCGGCATCGCGAGGGAGTGTACACAAGACATGACTGGATGACATCGATCACGAAGGTCGGTTCTCTGTCTCGCTCCACGGGAAGTCGCAATGATGGCATGCAATCCTTTCCGTGCTTGCTTTCGCACCGGTGAAGCCATGCACGTATGAGCTGTGCATTTACTTGTCTGGCAACGTATCTGCCACCGATTGCGTCGAGGAATTCTTGTTCCGTTTGCGGGGAGGTCGCGGTTGGGTGTCCCGCTTCGGCGCAGGACTTGGCCTTAGCCTTGATCTAGCTGTTTAGCATCAACTTACTTACTCAACGACTGGTTTCGGCTAACCTGGAAATTTAGAATGTAGTGGCTTGACCGGATCTCTCTCAGTTTGACTTCCCAAGGAAGAGGGGGCCCGCGGAATTGATTTGCCTCGGACGTGTCGAATATCACAGAAGCCTGTGTGAGATGGAAATGCGTGATGGTGGGATCTCGAGTCTTGACATATTCCGGCAACCTGAAGTTGCAAAACTCTGCGCATTCTCTTATACTACATTCACCATCGAGGTCTGGGGGCTCTTTATCCAGGCTTTCGGCGACGAGTTTGCAAATGTCGCAAGTGAAACGCCGACTCTTGATTTCATCTATGGATCCAAGAGGGAGGAAATCTCCTGGGCCATGTCCGGCGTGCTCGATTGGGGGTGTTGAACAGGGGAGTGGTTTGCGGCAGGGATGGAGAGGATGCGTCAGGCGCTGTATGTCCAGCTTTGAGCACACCTCGCACAGTCTCGCAGTCGACTCTGAGGTTTTCATGGACCAATCGATGGCGGATCCTGTCCAATCTTGATTGAAGTGATCCCGAGGTACACCTTCTCGTGCTTACGTAGGCACTAGCGAATCGCAGGCACCTGGCACTAGGTAAAGCTTGGATTTCATGTTTCCAACATGCGCGCAGCACCCAGGCTGCGACTTGTGAAATGAAACTCTATTATGACCATCAGCAGTCGATAATTGTGCCGTTGTGTGTTGCACCAAACTGCAGTGAGAGGCAGCCTCACTATTGTTTAGTTTATTCTCTGAAAACCTTTGAGAATACCATAGAAATACCTGAACTGTGAGAGGTGCAGTCGTGACGGTCGCGTTCGGTAGCGCTTCTTCCATTTCTTCAAATATTCATGCCCGATTCATCCGTGGAGATATGAGGTAGGACGAAGGAGCAAAGAACTCAAACAGATCCCGCACGTGACTGCGTCGGACAAATAGGGGCTCAGTCTCGTTGTCTAGTACTACTCATGAGCCAGCCGCTCCCTTTCCGCAAAGCGCGTTTCATGATGCATACAACCAACGTCTCACCCTCGAGGCGGAAGCTGATGCGTCTCGTGTCCCATGTGTTGAGGGTTGTCCCCCGCCGATAGTCTGTGTTCGCCTCCTCGGTCACTTGTTTCACTTGGCACCCGCCGGTAATCCCCAAGGACAACTTCAGCAAGAGATCGCCTCAGCGCACTCGGACCATGCAAAGCTCATGCGGTTAGCTGCAGTATATCTGCAGAATTTCATCCGCACTTGTAAGCCGAGGCTTTTTTCGTCGTCCTTTTGATTACTTCGTTATAATCATGGCCTTTCGACAGTCAAGCGCAGCAGTGAACCAACTCCGGCGCCATCCGAGCACCCTTCTCGCCCGTCGTTCGAAGATGTCCGTGAATACGAATATGCCATGTCTACGATAGAGGAATGTAAAATAGGTCATCACTCCGCTCGGGCTTGGGCATGCTTTCAGAGTCTCAATGATGTTTTCCGCTGACATTTTAAATAGGCAATGCATCGTGATAATAATTGTTGCATGATTACTGGCTTGAAGAATTCTAATCAGCCTGGTGGCCAAGTTGTCGTGCAGACAGCGCACATCATTCCGGAATTGATTAACAAAAATATCGGGGAACATGCTGCAAAGATGTGTATGTAATGTCCTCAAGTTCCTTCTGTCAATTCACGATACCGTTACGGCCCTTTCAATCTGCAGGACTGTGGTCAATTCTGTCGATGTTCACTCATGACAGCATCATTGAGGGTGACCGCATCAACCGTCTCGAGAACATTGTATCGATGAATGTTGCCTCCCACCTGCTTTTTGACGATCTTCAGCTGTGGCTCAAGCCTGTGGAAGTATGTTTACCATCCCTTTCTCTCTCGTGTGTCTTCATGTCGGTCAGTATAATGCACCACACACGCATCGTGTGTGTACAGCCAAGGACTCACCAAGACACGTTCCACCCCTTCCTGAATATGTGACTTTCTTTACAGCTACAGACCTACCTCTTTCCCATTCCGAGTACTTGGCGCTTCATGCACTCTGTTGTGAAGTGGCATGGATATCTGGGGCTGCAGAGTAGCATCATGGATATTGAAAACAGGATTGATGATGATGCAAAGGTTCTGGCCAATGACGGGTCGACTGTTGACGTCTTGATCGCCCCACTGCTGGATGGCTAGGGTTAGGTTTTGTTAGGTATTTCGGGAGCGTGAACAAGATAACAGAATTCCGACACTACACTTTATTAATATTATATGCAACTCATTGTAAGAATGAATGAAAATACTCTGAATTCACAACTTTTCGGTGATTTCATTTGGTTGGCACACGAACAATCCTCGAAGTCGTCCCGCTGACCCCGAATATGGTATGACATTCCCACAAAGTCTTTATCCGAACTTCAAGCTCCAATTTGACTCAAAGTCTCGTTGATGGGCTCTCCGTCGTTCTTGCCAGCACTTGTGTTGTTCAGATTGTTATTGGCATATATTCCATTACCCTCAATAAGTGGACTTCAACATGACCATCAATTGTCCTCTCCTCTGACTTCATATTCCCGCTGTCAGTACGCTTTCGTGTCTCATATGAACTGAAATTGATGTAGGTGTCCTGAACTGCTAATTGCATAGTGAAAGAGGGTCTCTGGCTTTATAGCCACGATATCGATCCATACGCTGGAGGCGTCTTTCGTCATGTAAGAGTCACGTTCATTTCCAAGGTTCCAAACGGTTGATAAGTTCCTTCGGTCTAGTCCCCGTTGTTTCTTTCCATCTTTTCTACCGTATTGCCACCACTACCTATCGTATGGGCATTGAGCGATACAATAGGTGCTTGGGCACTACTTCGCATATGGCACGCCCGGCAGCGTGTTGGTAAGGGCTCGGGTGGTCGCGATGGCTTGGTTGCTACAGTGTCCCTCCTGAATCCCTACCTCCTACTTCCGTCTCTGGCACTGTCTACTTCCACATTCGAGAATACGGCAGTCCTTCTGACCCTTATGTTCGCCTCCGAAGGTGGGCCGGCTCAGTTGTCAAAAAGCTACTCATTCACTCCGTTACATTCTGCAGGAAAACCATCGGCAGCCCTCCTGGCTCTCGCATTCTCGACCCATCTTTCCATATCCACACTGCTTCTGCTCCTCCCGGTACTGATGTTGCTCGTCACTTCCCCGGTGTCCCAGCTCGCTTCTCCGCAGGAATTCAGGGGTGATATCCGAGCTGCTTGCAAGTACGCAAGTCAGTTCGCCACTTATTGGCTTGTCCTTTTTGGCGCTGCCTCAGTCATGGTTGGTGGAGAGTGGGGTTGGGTGTGTGAAACGTGGGGAGCCAGGTTCGTATTTTCACGGGCGAACTGGTTTAGATGTGCGTCGTGAACAACCCTACCGCGATAGCTTGACCCTCCCGGATTTGACGCCTAATCCTGGGTTGTGGTGGTATTTCTTCACAGAGATGTTCGACCATTTCAGACCATTCTTCCTTATGGTTTTCTCTGTATGTCCCCCCCGATCGGATCGTTTTGTTTAGTTCTGATACTCTGCTCTTTCAAAGGTCCATCTCGTGATTTATGTCTTACCGATCTGCATCAAATTCCAGTAAGCTCCTGCTTTGGCTTGTTGTGTCCGTCCCTGACGGCTCGTAGACATGATGCACTGTACGCATCCTTTCTGCTTATCGGCATCCTTGGGATTTTCAAAGCGTACCTCACCCTCGCCGACCCCGGACTCTTCCTAAGCATGTTTGTGCTCTTCCCAGAAGTATACCCATGTATGTCTCTTCTCAGCTCATCATGGCGTGGAAGATGAATTCTTACACTTGATGTCGACGTTGATGCATTCACACCCGTAGACCTCCGCCACCCCATCGTGACAACACTAGTACATACGCACGCAGCGCTCCTTCTACCTCTCTTCCATGCCCTCTGGGTGACCGAAGGAAGAGGGAACGCCAACTTTTATTACGCCGCCAGCTTGGTGATGGGCGTCGCGGGCGGGATGGGTGTAGTGGATGCCTGTTTCGCCGGCCTGAGGATCGCCTTTGGGGATATCGCAGAGGGCGAGAGAGAGAAATGGGCGATTGTGCAAGAATGAATGCTTTTTGGGAATGTGCACTTTTGATAGATCGCATGACTCGGTTGTTGGTGTGTATGAGCAAGTGCGTTGGAACACTGAGAGCACTCTCAGAGGCATAACTGTCTACATTCGCCAGTCAAGTGACTGAAACAGGGAAGCATGGGCTGTATCGGGTCGATGAATAGTTACTCCACTACACAGTCATACTGCATGTCACCGAGCAAAAACAACTTACTCCTGGCTTGCTGGATTAGTTATTGTCGGCGCGTCCCCACCACCCTGGGTATGCATGGTTCCGACACCTGAAGGACCTTCCCCGCCATGTCCACCTGGAGCGCCCTCGCCTTCATGGAAACCCAGGTCGGTCTCAACTTCTTGCGTAACCCGAGGAGCCTCGCCACCGTGTCTACCGAGTCCCATACGCAGACTATCCAAGATACGGGTATTCTGATGGATTGACTGTAGCCGTCTGAAGAAGCTAGACGTCCATCTACATCAGCATCACCGTACTCACAAAAAGAAAGCAGCTCTCCGATACGCACTCGTACGCCCGGACAGATAAATAAATCGGCGCCAACAGGACCACAGCGAGGACTGCCAGTGCTGAGACGCCGAGCAAGGCTGGGAGGATAGTTACAACCGCCACCGTCCGATCACGGAGCAACGTGACGAGGCGGTTCCAATGCTGAACCTGGGGTAACACCCCATCCCCAATCGACATGAGACCTTCTTCCGACAGTTCTTCGTCGACGGCTTTGATCATCTTGTCAAGCATGTCCATGACGTCGGCTGAAGAGATAAGAAATACATATAATTTCAGTGCCCCGATACGAAAATGTTCGGCTCACTTCGGTTCGGAGTCCTGACACGCCACGGGGACGTATCTGCATCGTCAACGAGCGTTCCGGATAGATACAAATGTTTCAAACTGCCGTATTGCATCGACTCGCGCGTGCGGTCCCGCAGTATCTCTAAAATGACACTGATCAGTTTGAACGTCTCCACAAGACGGCAGCCAACACTTGCTATTCTGCGCCAAAATACGCAGCGCGCATGCAGGTCCCATCATCCACGAAGGTGGGTCCGTAGACTCGGTGGTCGCCACAGCTGGTTGCGATTGACCATCGCTAGGGGTGGTTGGGGTCGCTGGGGTCGCCCCCCCTGGCGCAGTCGGTTGAATCGGCAGGTAACCCTCTGGGAGAAGCATCTCGACGATCTCGTATATCCGAGGGCCAATGATCGTCACGCCATGCTCTAAAGTCACAGAACGTCAGGGAAAACTCTCAGCGTAGCGATGACGCATACCCGTCTGAGCCAACGCAGAAAGGATCGCCACACCCGCTTTCTGAGCTTTCCATGCCGACTTTTGTAGATGTTTCAAACTGTGCTCGACAAGATCGGCAGTCCAAGGACCGTTCGGTTCTAATGGGTGCCTCAGCTACGATAAACAAACATCGTCACTCCCAACACGTACCAAAGGACCGGAAGATGTCCAGGCAGATTAGGCTCGTCCGAATCTCCTTCGGCTTTCCCTTTCCTAGCTTCGTGTTCAGAACCTCGGTGATGTTGTAATTCTTGATCTTTTCCCGCAGGTCGTCTGACTCAGATGAATAAGTATGCGGACGTAGATCACTAAAGTAGTTCATTACCGTGTTGCATAAAGTCTCCGAAAATCTGGAATCCTTCGACTGGGCCTACAGCATCGTCGAAATAGTCCAGGCGTAGCATGCCAACGATGTGTTTCGGAAGGAGTTCGTTGTCCTTGATGGAATCCTTCATGTCGCCTGGTGTGATTCTGAGCTACGCGAGTCCTATCGCACACGATTCCACTCACTGTATTTCAAACAGGTAGCCAACGCGTATGCGGCGAGCAGTGCGCTGTCCTTGCGTTGCAGCTGGTTGACGAAGACGTCCAAAAGGTTGATTTCACGGAGATAAGGGCGAATGATCGGAGCTGATGAACGATGAGCTCGTATCTTTTGGTCCATCAAAACTAGACTCACTCTCGCACAGCTTCAGAAGTGTCATCGTCGCAGCGGTACGCTCCCGAGCATTCCCCTTCTGAACGGCCTTTTTCAGTTCCTCGATGAGCTTTCGCTGTGGTCCACTGAGTTCCGTGGCGTCTGATAAGAAGGTTGTCATGGTCGAACATCGTTAGACATGCCTGATGAACGTCACTCACCGAGCCCAAAAAGATGACGCAATGTTTGTTGTCCACGATCCACACTGTGACCTTGTCCATCAGTTGAATCGTGTCTACCGGAGTTCAAGCGGACCAAGGCACCAGCGAGATTAGCTCGAATGTGTGCATCGTGAATATTCAATTGGTCTAAAACGTGAAACGTTAGACGAGAGCCCAAGTCCAAGAACGTACAGCCTACCTTGTTCATCGGGATTGTATAGGGCGAGCAAGATCTCGACAGCGAGAAGACCAACTAGTCGGTCACTTTTTCTCGCCAACTCCCTTATCCTAGGCTTCACTACGGAACACACAGATCTCGCTGTTGCCGAGCGTTACTACTGTTTCGCTATGGCTTACGAGCAAAGTTGAAGATACTTACCTTCCGGGATTCGTGCCAGGGTCAATACCATGCGCAGCGCGGCAGTTAAAAGGTGAATGTCTAGAAGGAATGATGTATCTCTATGTAGTCCCGATCATAGGTGTGGACCCTACCATTGACCTCCAATATCCGGGAAAGTCTGGACACGTTGGGAGTCGGAGAATCGGCCCCGAGCTTCTCAATGATGGTTGGCCGGGTGTCCTCTAACGGATCATGAATGAGTCGCTAGATTCACAATGACCACCAACGCACCGCATCGCAACAGACAGTTCAGACCGTCCATTGCCTGTCCAAAATTGCTTCCCGGTTGCTCAACGATCACATCGAGTAACTTCACGAGGGTTTCCAAGACGTCCTGGGTGAGAATGCGCGTTCGCAAAACCTGGTGTTTCGTCAGGGGTCTCAACAGAGCAACCACTCTGGGACCGTCTCGATGCTTGTGTGCAGCCAGAATAGCACTGAGACATTTCTTCGCATCATCGAAGATATCTTGTGAAAGTTCAATGTCAGGCAGCGCAGGACTCTTCGGATGCGCCCCGGTATCGCAAGCTACAGGGAAGGATTCTATAAGACATGACGTACGTGTTGGAGATAGGACACTCACATGCTTCAAAATAGGCGACGATGGTGACAAGCCTAACGAGCGGTGCACAATCACGGTTGTGGATGAGGTTGATAAACTGGTCTTGCCAATGAGGCACGTTCCTGACGCATTGCTTTCCTTCCTCTGAAGGCGGAAGAGGTATAACTATCAAGTGGATCGAAAAGGTAAAGACACCCTACTGAATCGCAGCATGAACAACAACCTGTCGAGGTATATTGGCGCAACCCCTTGCTGACCACCCAGGTAGGTCACCAGTTCTAGTGCTGCAGTATCGTCGAACAGGCCTGTCTCCCAAATTTGGCTGTCCAGTTCTGTATCTTCAAGTTCAGCGTGGACGATGGGTATGTCGAAACCCTCTCCTAGCGTTGCTTGTGGATTATATGCGTTTGCATACAAAATGGAAGCATGGACCTTTTGACCGGGTATGATACGACGTGACTGCAGCCGATGCAAGCTACCAAGTATAAGATCAAGAACACGAATCAGTAAGGCACCACAAGTCTCACCGTCGAGCATCTTCACCCGAACCACTAAAGGACACTTGTTGCTTGATGGGCATGTATTCAATGGCTCGCCATGTACGACTCATCGAGTTACTGATTCCAAAATCAAGATCATCTGGCACCCAAACTATATCTGTCGGCTGCAACATGAGACCATTTGCAGCCGCTTCTCGACGCATCCACAGCAGAGAGACGTTCCCGGCCTGATGAGATTTTCCGGGTCTGTTCTTACCACCTCTGTACGAAGTATATCAATATCATAGGAGTGGGTTTCGAAGCGTACCTACACATCTGAGTGACTGCCGGCAAACCAGACTTCCTTGATCTCAGTAATCTTGTTCTTTGTTTCCCCGGAAGAACCAGTGCCTTTTTCGCTCGCGGGTGTTGCAGCATGCTCAACATTGGGGGAGGCAACAATGTACTTGGACTGCCCACCGGACGTTTGAGAATTCATTTCGTGGAAGTACTCTGGCATGAACTTGACCCGAAGCTCGTCGAGAGCAAGCGCGTGTCGGAAATGGCAAGCATGTGCCGCGGACGAAGAAGTCGAAAGGAAGACGTCTCCTCTTATAAGCCCCACAGAGGAGACAGTATCCCTGACCGATATCAGTTTGGGCATTGTCCGATTGAGGTATAAAAATGTTAAAATTACCATACTCCGACGAAATGAATTCCCAAGTCCTTCCAGGAAAACGTATTCTTGAATTCTCTAGCAATTTGCCTTGTCTTCGGCTTTCCTGAACGAATTGCTTCGTAGTGATCGTAAGCCCTGCCCAGTGGTTCGTCAAGCTCACGCAGGCCATGAAACAGTTACTTACGTTCCAATCTGTTTCTCCGTTGGCGTCCGTATCAAGCCAACCTGACGTACGTGTTTGGTTCTGCATCATGATCAACAACTAATTTGGGTCACACCTCGTGTATCATCCCAGCAAGCACCCGTACTTGATATGCACCTCGAGAGAAACCTGTACCGCAATCATCAGCTGCGAGAGCCATGAGGAGGAAGCAAACATACCAAAGAGGTATATCTGATCCCCTTCTTGATACGTTCGTGCCAGCCAACCATACGCATCCTTGACAATTTCCTCCATGTTCCTGCCGTTCAATATTTCGTTACGTCAGAAAGCACATAATCATGACGAGTACGAACCATGCAACGGCCATGTCGAATTTGTCAGAGACTGCTCTCTCTATACGATTGAAGATATGTAACGACTTCGGACGCGTGCCAATTCCACTGGAATAATATGCATATTGTTCTGGATGGGTCGTTTCCAGATCGATCTTGGCGAACAGTTTCACCACATTGGTATTCTGATCATAGTTGTGAGCTAAGAGAAAGACACTAAAGAGATACAGAGCAATTACATTCTGACCAAATTGGTTGGAAGTGCCATCGATGCATACGACGAGGTTCCTCGCGTTCTCCTTCTGTCGGGCGTTGCACTGGATACATCGAGAGGATGAAGTGCGGATAGATGATTTGATCGTCGACGTGCGTGCGTGCTCGATTTGAGGCAAAGTGCTAGGGCCCTCTGTGGCCATGAGGGACGCTGAGACACAGTTGGGAGCGCAAGGACCTGGAATGGACAAAGTCTTCTGGCTTAAGTACAGCAGGTATGTACGCTCATATAGCGCTAGGGAGCCAGGGTCGCAACACGCCTTGGGGCCAGGATTTATAACAACGATGCTAGCCATGTGGATAGAATGTGACCCAGCGAATGGACGATCAGGGTGTGCGATATGCAATTCATAGTTTTGTTATCCATGAGGTCTGCAACGCACTGCTGTTAGCTCTTCACGGATCACAGGGTGAAAGCGCTCATGACAAGGTCGGTAACCGAACTCACCTACTAATGTCCTCGGAGTGTGGATAATTTTGTAACTCTCATTCAACGTAGGGCATCTTGCTAATTGTTAGCCAAGTTGCTTTGGTGATGACGAAATGATCCAAGAGACGCGACAATAAATGAGCGTCGACCTCATGTGACTCACGCACTGGCCGCAACGTTGAGGAATGCTGAAGAAACGATTTTACCGCCGCTAAACGGTCACCTTGCGTAACACGCTGAATGGAGACTCTTAATTAATATATAACCGTCAGCCAATCGAATTGAAAGAGCAAAACGATAGCATCGTAAGCGACTGACTTGATCATGCGTTACAGTACCTGCAAGTTGGTTGAAGTCTGCACTATGGAAAGAGATTTTAGAACTGATCAAAGACTTCAGGCGCCCGGGCCTTCCGAACTTCAGGGAGGGGCGAGAGACCTCTGAGACGCGTCACTGATCAGCAAATTGGACCCATCCCTGTGTCACAAGTTGCGATCTTGAATGTGTCGAACGGAAAGTCAGTGAAGGACCGCGGCTTCTGAGACCTAATTAGGCTTCTTTCGGACGCTTCCGCCGAGCGCATTCCCCGCAACTTTGCAGATACCAAGTCATGGCCAGCAGGCACACTCGAGCCAGAGCTTCATCCACGCCCAGTCTCGTGAGTTTTTCGGGTTCAAAGTGGGCATCTTTATTCCGGAGCTCCAAATCGTACCCATCTACGTACCCAGCTTGTGAAGTGACACCGCTGACAAATTGTGCCGCATCAGCAGGTTGGCGCGATCACCAACTCGCCCTAACCGCAAGGCTTGGTCTCCCGTCGTGGTTCCTGGAGATGGGTCCGAGCCAAAGCGTGAATACTGCTTCCACAGCCTGGAGGATTGCAGCCCGATCAAACGAGTTTCCAGTTTTCCACAAACTCATTAGATCCGACACTGCTATCATGATAACCAGCCATGGACCAATTGATACCATGTGCATTGTGGAGCACCTACCTCGTGGCCAGTGTCAGGAATTACTGTTGTCACAACTCGTCCATGTGCTGAGAGGAGTTTGCCTCTTCCGAATCACTGCTGCCACTGACTGGACTTGGCAACCCAACTATTTCAGGCTGATTCCTTTCGCACAAATCGCTCACGACCGTCCCGGAAGTTGCAAAAGAAACCGAAGACTCGGAAATGAAAGGAAGAGAGCTCAGAGCAGTCACAGTACAAGTTCAAATTGACAGGGTATTTGATCTTTCTCGACTGTGGATGACGGCCATTCGCCGAAACTTTCCTATGCTAGACATTTCGTGATCGAGCGTGCGGCCTAAGAGGCAACTCACCTGATTCATAGAATGTGTTGTGTTTAATGACGCCCAGTGGTTCGCGGTGGTAGCACAATTTCGTGCATGGCCCACAACCGGCATGGTGCAGCACGTTGCGAAGCATACACGGGAACCCAGATATCAAGGCTGTGATATAGTGGAGCTAATGAAGAAACTCTGTAGTCTAAAATTATCCTGCAACCGCATCCCCATTCGTCCACCCCTAAATCGTGTCTCATTGCAGCGAGGCAGTAGCTATCAAGTATGTCCCGACTCATCCCCTATCCCTCATCGTGGAACCATCTAATCTTCACACTAAAACGAGCTTGCGATGCTGGTTTATCTGGGAATATGAGCTACGACTCGGTCCAGCTTGGGACCGGCGTCCGGCAGCTCAGGCTCAAGCCTCGTTGTACGTATGAACTTCGTTCCTGTTCAACACTGGCAAAGCAATTTGAACATGGGGAGAAGATACTTAGCCAGACACTCGCAACAAGAAGCAATGATGTAAAGATGAGTACGCCATCTTGACGGAGAGTAACAATGCCCCTTCAACGTGGTCAGTAATGTCATCGCCTTCTCAAGCACACTCATGTCTGTGCACATCCTGAACCGCCCGAGTCTCTTGACCACCGCGACCATCCTGGTTTCACCATTCTTCAGGTCCATCTTCACCTTTGGGCAGGCGCATCATAACACCCAGCACCAAAGGTTGAATTGTCACCACGGCGATTGCTCTGTCACGGAGTAGTGTAGCGAGGCGATTCCCGTGCTAGATATGCGGCAGCACCGTATCACCAATCAACATCAGACATTCTCGTCGATGGCTTTGCCTCGTCCACGAGGTTCCCGGATAGATGCAGATGCCTCAAGCTTCCGTATTCCAGCGTTTGACACGCTATCGTATTGCATAATATCGACGAAGAACTGGCACCCTTCAGCTCGGCCAACCGCGTCGTCGAAATAGTCCAGTCTTAGCATGCCAACGATGTATTTCGGAAGGTCTTCGTTATCCTTGACTGACTCGTTCATGTCGTCTGATGTAACCCTCAGCGTGACACAAGATATCGACTTCATGGAGATAGGCGCGTAAACTGGGAGCTGTCTCAGGTCATAATTTTGGAACGGGCCATACCTAGCATCATGACCTTGATAGGTGACACTTACATAGGTTGAGGTGGGTAGACTGCGAATTCGAATCTCATTGATGTATCTACCTATGCCAACTAGAAGCCCTCGCGTTGGAACGGAATTCACAACCAACTTCTCCAAAACAACAGCACAAGAATCGAGTTACATGGTCTGACTTATCATACATACACCGGCAGAGTTCGTACAAGGACATGTTTCTAAGACTGAGCCTCTTGAAGAAGAGAGGATCAGCATCGTCCGCAACCGAAGATAGCGTCAGTTGATCCCATTGCTCGACCTCCTTCTTGATCTCATCGAGCTTGTTGAGGATGATGTACTGCGAGTCAGCACCCAAAGGCAATCTGAGAGGAGGGTTGGCTTCTCGGGAGATGGTTATGAGCGCCCGGCTGACTGTTGACGATGTGAACGTCAGTCAACAAATAGGGGCATTCGAAGAGAGACTGGACATACGCTTGACGGCGTCTCCCATGAGTGAAGTAGATTTGTAAAGGTCACTTATTTTGTTGGCAGGGCTTTCAGGGGTGTCATAGACAGGAGGCAAGGGGCGATCGACCATATTGCCCTTGGCCCAGTCCGTCCTCACGCCTCCAGGCTGGACGGTAATAACTTTAATGTTCCATTCGGGGAGGAGCTCTTTGTGAAGGCCCTCGCTAAATCCTTCGAGCGCTGTAAAGCACATTCAGAGGGGATAACTCTGTTTCGTCATGAGATCTAGAGGACATACCAAACTTGCATGCAGAGTAGAAAGCAAGGGTGGGGTTCGAGTAAAGCCACCAGCGGAGGAGATGTTGATGATGCGACCGGCGGGCGTCTTGTGTTCGCGGAAGTACTTTACTGCTGGGAATGCGATCAGGGATATCAATCCGTTGAATGGGCCGGTATGCACCCACCTCGCGACTGATGCGAACGGCACCCCAGAAGTGACTTCAAATTGGTAGCGGGCGTCTTCGTCACTGGTACTCTCGACGACACTGTTCAAGCCATATCCAGCGTTGTTGACGACAACGTCAACGCGGTCAAAGTGCTTGTGGACCTTTTCGAAGAGCCCCTCGGCGCTGTGAGCGGGGTTTCCGACGTCATACTCGACGACGAAGAGTTTGTCAGAGGGATAAGCTGCAGTGAGCTCAGAGATACTGGATGCCTTGCGTGTGATAGCGGCAACACGTTCGCCAGCTGCGATTACCTCCGTGACTGAGGCTTTGCCGATGCCTGCAGAAGTACCTGTGACTATTCGCGATATAGATTAGAGACTGGAAGAACAGCAAGCAGAGTCCGACTCACTGAGCCAAACGCTTCACCGACATTGTGGACGAAACTTGTAAAGGAGGATAGACTCGGCAGCTGCCAAGCTAGCAAGCGGTGCTTAGTAAGCACAGCCTCATTCTGTCAGCAGAGCGGCTCTGATGCCAGGAACGAGCTCCTCGTCTGTATGTATTCTCGGAGCTGCCGGAGACAAATGTCTCCTGTCACGACTTTCGATCCACACCGATGCGGCATCAGCAGTCAAGCGACTCAAGTGCGAGTATGCATGTAGGTATGTATTCTCGAAAAGGGGGGGCTTTTCAGTTCAACCCTAATGCCATTACACTAGCATTCTTTACGATTGCACAAATATAACTTGATCGACGTACTGTAGATCATAAGCAATGATTATTCATGTGCGCATGAGCCAACAGGTTATTTTTCTTTCGCAATCGATGGTTTGATAATTTACGGTTGTTCAACCCCCTTGTCAGCGAGGACTCAGGACCGTCGTGGTGAGTGCGGGGAAACCTTGATATTACTGATGGGCCACAAAGGTGCAATCTCTTAGAAATGTTCTTTTGTTCAAAGATACGGACATGATATGACAAGGTCCTCTCTTTCATGTCTAGAATGAAGTTTAAACATTTTGTTTGCATCAACTCTGTACGGCGTGGATTGCTCATGCACATGGCCAATACATAAAGCAGCAGCATAATCCCTGTTCCATTTCCATTTAACGCTTTCGGATTGTCACGTTGAACTGTAGGATAATACTTTTTCATATGAACCAATCATGGATGCTATCATAGTGTGACTTTAAGTACCAAGAGATGTCGGGGGGAAATGGGCCTGCTAGGTGTACCGTGTACGTACGCCATGGCTGACACAGGCCGATTTCATTATATGTAGAGCCACAGCCTGATCGGCCGGGATCATTTGATCGGGCACCTGTCCAGCGTTTCATTTAAGAGGGAGGGGAGTTACAGGCCTCATTCTGTTATGACGAGGACGGAAAGCTTGATCGCCACAGACGGGACGACCACTCGAGAATGTCAGCACAAGGTGCGGTCGAAGTGATCCCATCGGCGTCATTTATGCGAATGATTCTACCACAAATTCGTTCATCGACGTCTATAATCGACGGACTCGCTGCTTGGTTTTCCCTCGACTGAGGTCGAGCCCACTTCAACACGATGGATGGCTATATGCATGGAGGATACACCACCTTTCACACATCGGGCGCCATCGCGGTACAGTGCTCTTGCTTCCGGGATGGAGATCGATGAGTCCAAAAATGTCAACACAGTGACAGCCGCTGTAGGATCGATCGATCGTGCTCGGGATCGTGCATCACAAGAAGTCTCCCCAACCGGGTCGTACCTCTCGCAGCCACTGTCTGTCTTGATCCAACCGACGAGCGCGAAAACGGTGTTTATCTGATGCAAGTTTCACTTTCAGGTTCATCTTGGTTATCCACGAAGAGACGTCGAAATGACAGAATAATCGTCTTGTTTAACATCAACAAGTAATCCAACCTGGATATGCAGCCATGGTATAGTTTGCGCGCGATGGCTGGTCTAATAACTGGCAATCGTTTCCAGTATTCAAGATGTGGTCACCGATGTTGCATCGTTGGTGCGGAGCTACTACACTCACTAGTCATGTTCGATGGGACGTATTGATGTACTATGATCGAGACGTCGCGCTCATACTATAATGTGAGATCGTGTCGTTTTTGTGACATTACAGAAGGACCCATCTTCAGGATCCCTGACTGCTGCGTAGATCGTTCCGTCGCTGCTGCCCGTTACCGCCAACTTCGAGAGGGATTTTCCCCATCGACAGGTCACATCGCCATAACTGATTGGGGTGTCTGCGCTCAGAGCCATTTATGGGTGTGTGAAATGATGCATACATATACCAGGCGATGTATCGCCGCCCGCACGTGTATTCTTTCCATCACTCTGATATCTGGCCAGGTATGTTTTCGACCCTAAGCTGGTGGCCATGGAGTGGTGAGTACCTGGCGAAACGTTTTAGAGTGTGATGCTGATGACGACCCGAGGATCAAGTGAAAACGGTAACGGGGACTCGGAAGAAAACCTGACCAAAATCAATGTTGAAGATTACATAGAGACAGTCGCCTTTCTCCCTGATGGGAAGCACATTGTGGGCGGTGGCTGGAGATGTAAGATTCGACGCTGGCAAGTAGAAGATGGCAAGGAAGTGGGGACGCCAATGAGTACGACACCCAGTCCTGTTTGGAATATCGCAGTGTCACGAGATGGCAAGTGGATCGTGTGTGGGGGGGACAAGGTGACGGCGTGGAATGCGGAGAGCCACCAAAAGGTGACCGAGTTCAACGAACACACTAGAGGGGTATGTGCAGTTGATGTTTCGCTGGATGGGACGAGAATTGCGACCGCATCGTATGACGACACTGCTTGCGTCTCGTCGCTGTCGACTGGCGAGCGACTCTTGCCCGACCTCTTGCACCACGGCGTTATCTTGAATGCAGTCAAGTTCTCACCCAGCGGATGTCTCATCGCCACGGCCGCGTGGAATCCCCCCTCCGTTCGGATTTACGACAGCCAGAGCGGCCGCCTCCTCGTCGACGTCCGTGATATCAAAATCGTCAATGGGATGAACAAGTCCCTCGCCTGGGCCAGCGACAGCAAGCAAATCTTTGTCTTGTCTTACGACGGCAACATCAACTGTCTCGACGTGTCTACCGGGACCACGCTCTCTCGATGGCCCATTCACAGCAGCAACGATCCCACCACCATCGCCCTGGCAAGCAACGGTACATTCATTGCAGCCTCCGCTAATTCATCGGTCTCATTCTGGGACACTACGACGCACAAGCAAATCGGGTCTGTCATCAAGCATCCCGCTGATGCCAAGTCCATGGCCATCTCGGTAAACTACGACCTTGCACTGGGCGGAGGCTCGTCCATCATTCTTCACAGTCTCTGTGACATCCTTCCCTCACCCTACACTGACGATGTAAGTGCACTTACATTAAAAGCCCACTGCTTAAGATGGTTTCTTGATCACAAACCGGTCTGTTCGTGTGCAGGAGAGAAGTGCGTTTATTAGCACCCTGGCCCGTACGTTGTTGACATATCCACATGCCTAGGGAGGAAAATTGTGCGTCTCGAAGAAACCGTCCAGCAACTCCGTGACCAGCTCTCCGACTCGCAACGCGCAGCTGCTCAGGAGAAGGATAGATTTGACAAAACCATCGAGTTTCTTCATGCACAGGGTATGAACTCGAGTGCGTCCATAGCCACCCTCACTCGCGCTTCATTGATATCTGCGTCCGTCAGGCAGCAAAATTGCGCGTCTCGAAGGAACCGTCGAGCAACTCCATAACCAGCTCTCCGACTCCCAACGCACAGCTCAACACAATGAGGATACCCTCTACAAAGCTATCAACTTCCTTCGTCTACAGAACATGAACTCGAGTACGTCCACCGCCACCCTCACTCGCGTTCCATTGACGTTCGCGTCCATTAGACAGCATAATCACGGATCTCGAAACCACCGTTCAGCAGCTGCGCACCCAGCATACCGACTCCCAACGCAGAGCGGATAGCATTGCCCAGATCCTCCGTGTGCACGAGCAGAAACATCGATGCGAAGCCCTGTATGCCGACGGCCGCGTAATCGATTCTGCGGTGTCGCTTCTCGAGATCGTAAACACCGTGAACAAGGAGGTCAGAGCCAACAAGCTGATAATGGAATGGCTTTCTGGTGAGTTTTAGCGCCGCCTGCAGGGATTGATAATTCTTATCATATCAGACTTTACGCACCGATGCGTTACGACTCTGGAAAGAGTTGGAGACGAGGCCGAGAAAGCCGAGAAACAGGATGAAGCGGTTGCGGCCTACTCTACTGCGTTGCTGCTCGGTCCCTCGACCCCGAACACCGTACTAATCAAGTGGGCGAGGGTGATATTGATTCATCGCACAGCGAGCGAAGCATTGAGTGCCGCTGCCAAGGTATGCTTTGCCTGATTGTTTGGGTCAGCATATCAAGACTCTTTCGGTCCAGTTTCAGCTTCCGAGGTTTGTCATCTACCAGGCAGTCTGCGACATTCTGGAAGAGGACAGTCGCGTCACGGTGGCAATCGAGTGTTTCCGCCAAATGCAGAGGGAACTACCAGAAGACACAAACACACATACTGAGCGAGCGCAATGGAAACTAGGTGAGTGTTTCAACAGCATCGTAGCCGGGGTTAATTCGAACAACTCCCCCCAGATTTTCGAGGTCGTTGTGTCAAGAAGCTAGTGAAACTCGGCGATACCGCCATGGGCTCTCAGGACTACGACGCAGCCATCAAACAGTACTCTGACGCATTGACACTCGACCCGACGGATCAGTGTGATATTTTCCTGAAGCGAAGCAAAGTGCGAGTAGTCATGGGTTCGTGGGAGGAGGCATTGATTGATGCTAACAAGGTATGGATTGTACTTCATGTCGCATAAAACGGACCTCGGTGATCCATACTATCTAGGTTATCGAGCTCGACCCATCATCATATGAGGGGTACGAGATGAAGCATGCAGCATTACATGGCATTGGGCGTCACAGCGAAGCATCCGGGACATTAAGGATGATGCTCTCAAAGCTCCAACAATATCCTGATCCACACATTCGTGGTGAGGTATTTCGTCCGTGTCGCACAGAACAGCATGTGTTAATTTTCATTTCAATCGTAGAACTTCGTCATCGCTGGTTCGATGATACACCGACGATTTGAGGGTGATCGACCAGACTATCCGCCACCTCCCACGTGCGCTCGTCGACACCACTACTGGTGGTCTCTATCACAAAACGCAACAAGCAACAGCCTTCGAGGGACTCCAGATCTATGACAAACAGCGGTCTTCAGTGACTACTCGCCCTGACCTTGTATATATTGAGATAGCAGTGAAAATGTTCTACCGACAGTGATGCCAGTGTGGCAGCCCAACGAATCAACATTCCAGTTGGTCGAGAATATCGATATCTCAGTTTACGGGCTACCGGCGACTCCCGCGAACAGCAAGCCGCAAAGGTTTCTGCAAGCTCGTACGCTCTCTTTGCTTCGAGTGGGCATGGAGTGACACTCGCTGCGTGAACCGACTCGATTCGAGGGGGTCTAGCAAGAATCGTTGATTGAAATGTTCAGGTGGTATCGTAGCTCGTCCGTCACGATCGTTCACCTTCTTGGCGTCTCATGAGAGTCCCACCCCTGGAGAAAGTAATTGCCATTGTAGTCTAATTTTATTTCCGTTTCGCGTGGTTCCATCGCGTGCAACGTTGCGATCCTTTCTTCTCCTCCGAGTCCCAAGTTGAGCTAGAACTCCCTCGCGATAGGCATCACGAGATTCTAGGATTTCCTATAAGGCCTTATAATGCACGAGCTGAGCTCGATTTTCGGCAAGCCGAAAATGCCCTGCAATGCTAATCCCAGTTTTTGAATGCAATGTTAATCCCAGATTTCAGTGTTCATGCTAGTGATCAAGTAGAAAGATACATTCTA